>BQNB010033508.1:20053-50878 GCA_026074375.1 Tanacetum coccineum
GGAGGACTGACTTAAAAACCCTCATCTTATTTCCTTGTAATGTTTTTCTAGCATCTTGCTAGTTTTATAATATCATCGCCGTTCAAAAAAAATATTTATACTTGTTTTAAACTTTATAAATGTTATTTTACAAAGGCGATTAAACTAGTTACGCGATTATACGAGTTCAAATACATGATTATTATTTATCAAATGCGATTTAAACATTATTTCACAAACACAATTAGATGGTGATGTAGCTATATAGAATTATATATGTTATTAGTACTTAGTACTTATACCACCGATATCTACTTAGGTTGCTTTTGGATATTTCCGTGACGCGTTTTCATTCATTCACTCGACTTATTCTTCACTTCACTTCTAAGGTGAGTTCATAGTCTCGCATTTCAACCTTTTCAATGTTTTTAAAACCCGCGAGGGGAATACATGCTCGTTTTACTAAGTAAACTTATTGATTTCTACTACATAAGCATTACATGACTACTTTTACCAAAGCTTGATTTGTTTACTATATGATTTGAGATCGTTGAATACCTATATTTGAAATCGTAAATTTTGAACAACATGATTGTTTTACTATGTACATAAGTGTTTTAAACTGTTTGCTATCCAGATTGTTGCCTGGATATTATTGCCTAGGTTACCACAGTGCCATCTAAGTCCCTAATATCATGAACCGTCAATTGCTATTATAGTGAGCGCTAGTGTTGTGGATAAATCTATCGGGACTAACAATCCCTACCGGAATTTATAGTCACAAGTTGATCATGGTGCATTTAACATTTAGAGGAATTTGTAGGCTGTTTTTGCAGACACCCTACCTTTTTTGGGGCAGACAAACAGTTAAGGCTTCGGGGTCATGAGCTTAGTGCAATAATATATAATTAGACTTGGTGAATTTTTTTCTCTTGTCTACCTTACTTGTTTTGGACTTCGGAATACGTACTTAGTCCACCATTACTTAAGTCTTGTGGTCAACTTTTAAATACTTCTTGATTTACTAAATCACTACTTGGATTTTGGAACTGATACTTTTAAATGCTGTAACGCTACTTTTCTTCTGAAATATTTCTTCAATTATTTCAATACTTCTTTTTACTTAAACCTATGAATTCACCAACATTATTGTTGACGTTTTAGCATGTATTTTCTCAGGTTATTATTTTGCTAGCTGAGCATTGAGAGCATGTAAGTCGCGCGGATATGTTTTTGAAAGCTTAATAACTTGTATACCATTCGACAAACGTTTTAAAAAAAAATTATGTTGCATTATAAATGGGATCCTTTGTAAACTCTGATTTTAATATAACGAATGTGAAATTTATTTAAACGTCTCTTTTGAGGTCGTTTTCTGTAACTTGTACTTTGTGCCTTGAAGTCGCACCCCAATGTTACTATTCTGCTGCCGTTCGATTTTGGGGGTGTGACAGATTGGTATCAGAGCTGAAGTCCGAGAACTAGGTCATTTTCAAAACCTAGACTATGACCATGTTTTTCAAAATATAGAGTCTTTCCTTGTTTTATCTGATATCCGCGCGCGCTTGCTCCCAGGTAACTTATATGCTCTCTTTTGCATCTCTACTTCTATTACACGGGTAACGAGCATTTAATACTTGACTATGATTTCGCTCTCTTATGTCTATCTTATGACGTCTTACTATTTACCTTATATAGGTCAGTTATATAAATATTGATCATTATGATTTTCGTGTACTTCCTGATTTCTCATTTACTCCCTTGAGTGTCGATGCTGGTATTATATAAGGATACCTATACATATGGACTAATTTCTTCTTGATCTCTTACGATTAACTTCGATCATTTACGCGACTTTACTTTATTCCCTTTTGATGATATCAAAAATTTGGCATATTTTGTAAATTCCACTAGTTACTTTACCATTCGACTCCGAGTTGGAACACTCTTCTTATAATTTTGAATCGCATATGTTATTTCGTAATCCATCGTTTTGAAGTTTTCCAGTTTATGGGAGTATGACAATTAACTTGTCACCTCATACGTGTCACCTTGGAGCACCTACCTTTAGAACACGACTCTTTACGTTCATTTTGTTGATTGAATAATTCTTTACGTTCTTTTTTTTTCTCTTTGACTGCTTGTGCGTTTGTTCAGATATTCTTTATACTTGCTATGATCTATCGCTTTACAAACAATCTCAATGTCAACCTATAAACCATTTTGTTGTCACCCTATGAGCTACTTCACGTTTACTTTATTGACTATTTCATTTCGTTATAAAACTATTTGATACCATTTCATACATTACACTATTTTGACGAAAATGAGCATTGCATCGTTGGCCCTCAAATATACATAGCCAAATCACCTATGTATATTTGGTGCATAGACTGATTACCTATGCATTCGGGAAAGACAATGTCATGCTGAGAGTAGTCACCTTAAAACCTACACCTCTTCATCAACACAATTCCGGAAGAAATATCTGCATCTTTTCACTAAACCCGTACCTTCGTCAGGTGTCGCGACTTGATCCTTGAGGACAAGGCTCTTCTAATTGGAGGAGACTGTAATATTCTGTATTTTCAGGTCATTTACGACGTCATATATTTCACTAATTTTTTTTTCTTTCTTCTCGTTCGCGTTCGCTTTTAATTCTTATTATATAGTTAAATCGCGTAAGTTAAAAATAATCATTCAACGTAAACGGACACCAAACAAATTAAAGTTTACGTCAAACAAGCATTGTATTATTTTTTGTGAAAGTAATAATCTACTTTTATATTTTATTTTTATTGGTTACGTAAAACGTTTACGTTTTATGATAAAATACGTTTAAGCATTTCCGGAACCACCAAAACTTTTCTACGCTTCAACAAATACCTATTTTTATACCCAATACTCAAAGTTTTATAAAACTTTACCCATGTTAACATTATTGGTCAAGTTGTACATAAAATGACTCAACTAAAAACTACACATTACAAGTATTACCTTTATACTTAAATCTACCAACTTATACTTCAAGTTTATACTAGATATTATGTAAAATATCAAAAATCACCAACTAGTACTCATCCCCCCCTCAAATTTCGGTTGTAGTATAGTCCCAAGGGGACATTGAGCTCACAAACACCAACTTGGTCTTTGTACAACTTCAAGCCATTAAACCTAAGACCATGACTAAGCATTTTGACCAACACTTTCCTTAAGACCCTCCCATGGTCCCTTTGAACTTTGACCACTCCTAATGGAAGCCTTGGACTAGTCTTTGGTCTTTATTTTTCCATCTTTGACTAGTCCTTTATATATATATATATATATATATATATATATATATATATATATATATATATATATATATATATACTCATGCATATCAAGAGGTAAGAATACACATCACTTATCACTTAGCAAAACCCAACTTAATCCCTCTTTTTCTCTCTTACAAGCCACGACTCAAAACTCACATCACAACCAACCCATACAAAAAAAAATTTACTACTTATACAAGCATTACTACATCATATCTAAGACATACTAAGAAGGTTTGAAGGCTTGGTTAAGCCTTTACAAGTGTTAAGCAAGGAAAATGGAAGATTAGGGTTTCATTTGGTTTTAGGGTTTCCAAGAGTGCAAGCTAGGGTTTAAAATTTAAACAAGGGTTTAGGTTGTGTTGGTTATCATCATACATTATATTAAGGTCATATAAAACTCTTTATCTCGTTACTTTCATGGTTTTATGGATATATAATGCTTATATAGTTAATCACCATTTATGAAATGTTTTAACATGTAAAATGGATTTTTACTTGTGATCATGGTTTTCTACACTTTTTTTATACGTTATATGGATGTTAATATTATGTTAAAATGGATGTATAAGTCTTGTACACTTTTGGTTTATGTATAAACTAGTAATTAAAAGTGTATTAAATAAGTTTATAAGTGAAAGGATTATAAAGGACTTGATATCATGGACAAAATATGGACTAAGGACACTAAATATATATGGACATAATAATATGTATGACATATGAAATAAAGGCTTGTGGAAGACTAGTGATTATTTATTAAGTTGAAAAGTAAATAAAAGCAAAGTTATATAAATAAACACATATTCATTAATAAGGGACTGTTTTGGTTCGATTTTCAAACAGTGGGTTTGATATTTTTATAAAATATTACGTCTCATGACGATTCCAAAAAGGTAAGAAACTCAAAAAACCGATTCATAACGAAAAAGATACGACAAATATACGTTTTACGTTAATATCGGGTTTATAAAATAAATTTTATAAAAACTTACTGTTCATCAGTGACATTTATTTTGGAAAACATCATTTATATGATAAAACTTTTAATTACGAGAACGTGCTCGAAAGAATCGCTAAAAACGGAGCTATAACGAATAAGATACGTCATTTACGGGTTTTACGTTAACTAAATCTATAAAAATAAGTTTATAACTGGTATGAACAGTAAAAATCACTGTTTATCAGAGGACATGAAATCCAAAAATGTCATATTTTGATACGTCGTCTTAATACGAAAGCATGGACATAAGAAACGTAAGAAACGGGCTTAAAACGAGAAAGTTACACACTACTTTATAAATTGTGCACTATTTCCTGAGATGAATAGTGTTGGTTCGTTTTTATTTTTTATTTTTGCGAAACATTTTGGAATCACTTAAATAATATTTATACTTGTTTTAAACTTTATAAATGTTATTTTACAAAGGCGATTAAACTAGTTACGCGATTATACGAGTTCAAATACATGATTATTATTTATCAAATGCGATTTAAACATTATTTCACAAACACAATTAGATGGTGATGTAGCTATATAGAATTATATATGTTATTAGTACTTAGTACTTATACGACCGATATCTACTTAGGTTGCTTTCGGATATTTCCGTGACGCGTTTTCATTCATTCACTCGACTTATTCTTCACTTCACTTCTAAGGTGAGTTCATAGTCTCGCATTTTAATCTTTTCAATGTTTTATAAACCCGCGAGGGGAATACATGCTCTTTTACAAACTCGTATATTTTACTACAGTACAATTACCTGACTATTTTTACCAAAGCTTGATTTGTCTACTACCTGATTTGAGATCATTGAATACATATACTTTGAAAACCTTGAATTTTGAACAACATGATTGTTTTTCTTCGGACACAAGTGTTTGCTATCCAGATTATTGCCTAATTATTATTTCCTAAGTTACCACAGTGCCAATTAAGTCCCTAATATCATGAACCGTCAATTGCTATTATAGTGAGCGCTAGTGTTGTGGATAGATCTATCGGGACTAACAATCCCCACCGGAAATTTATGGTCACAAGTTGATCATGGTGCATTTAACATTTAGAGGAACTGTAGGCTGTTTTGGCAGACACCCTACCTATTTGGGGCAGACATACAGTTAAGGCTTCGGGGTCATGAGCTTAGTGCAATAATATATACTTAGACTTGGTGAATTTGTTTCCCTTGTCTACTTTACTTGTTTTGGACTTCGGAATACGTACTTAGTCCGCCATCACTTAAATCTTGTGGTCCACTAAACTGTTTAATTATATCAGTATTTCTTGACTTATTGAATCACTACCTGGATTTCTGAACCGATACTTTGAAATGTTGTAACGCTACTTTTTCTACTGAAATAGTACTTAAATTATTTCAACACTGCTTTTACTTAAACCTATGAATTCACCAACATTATTGTTGACGTTTTTGCATGTATTTTCTCAGGTTATTATTTGCTAGTGGAGCATTGGGAGCATTCGAGTCGCGCGGATATATTTTTGAACGCTTAATAATTTGAGTACCATTAAATAAACATTTTGACAATGTTTTCTAATACATTACAAGTGAGACCTGTGTAACTCTGACATTTTTACTAAATTGAATGTGACATTTTATAAAACGTCTCTTTTGAGGTCGTTTTCTGTGACTTGTGCGTATGGACTTTGAAGTAGCACCCCATGTTACTATTCCGCTGCCGTTCGATTTTGGGGGTGTGAAAATTGCGCTAGTAACAAGTGTTCATGCCATTCTACACCAACTCATACCTCGCTTCGTGCAAGCCATTTTGGATTATGATGAAGACCGTATGGAGAACGACTGATCCTCCTCTCCCTGATAGATACATGATGTTCTACAACACGATGCATCCTCCCCTATTGTATTTAAAAATTTCACTCTGAATGACTAACTCGCCTCGACTGTACCCCTAACCTTTTTCGCTAACCTCATCAATCTTAGCTGTAGTTACCCATTCGTTTGTTTTGAGCAAACCCATAATTGAGCAGACTTTTCAAAAGCATTAAGTTCGTAATAATGACTTGGTGCTTAGCTTAATTTTATAACAGTTCTTGTTTGATTGAATTGAGGAGTTAAGTTAGGTTCAAAGTTGTTACTTAGCTTAAGGTTTATGATAATTTTGCCCAGGGACGGGAGAGCTTACCTTTGCCTATATAGCTGTTTGATAGTTATTTAAGAAAAACACTCCTTTTCACTTAGTAGGATAAACTTGGCTATAAACACCATGATTTCAACTTCTAGTAGTGTTTCACCATGCCACATAAACTATGACCACAGTACTGACTTCTGATTTGACTTCTAATTCTTTCATGATGAAATTGACCTCCATTGAATTCTAAGTGCAAGCGTTAGTCTTTTACAATAAGAAAGGATAAAAATGGTTGATTCTAATATAGTAGACTATGTCGTTACACTGGACTAGCAGTTTCGTTAGAGAAATTATTTACCTTGACCTACGAACACCATCTGGATTGTAGTGGTTAACATATGATGAACCCTAAGTGAAAATCTAGCCGATGATTAACTAGTTATCACCCTATAGGAAGTCAGTTTAATGATTGATTTCATGCTGTGGAAGAACCAAACGAAACTCTCGTTAGGAAAGTTAAGCAACTTAGACTAGAGCAAGACACTGTACACGTCAATACCGAACTACTTGAAACATCACACGGACATGACAAGAACTAGGCCACCATCAAACACTCGACCGGAATTTTCGCACTTTGGACAACAAGGAAAGGCCAACGATCAGAAAATGTAAGATAATCAACAACGCCTCCTCAATGAAACATTCGTCACTGTTAGGTGGTATCCAAGTCAACGATTAGACTAAAACAATACAAGGAAAAGCAGTAGGAACCGAATATTGTGCCAAATGCCTTTACCTCTTCCTCCCACACCACATCACCCGATGACTCGAGCTGTATTTCAAGACAAAATTCTCTTAAAAGTGTATGACTATGATAACCGGTGATTTTTCCTAGGTCTTAGTATTTTAAAATACTATGATTGTATATATCTACATACTACTATTCATTCAAATTTCTATGACAAAACTCATAAGTTGACTTTTGTTGACTTCTTTTACGTAAAACGGTTACGGTTTAACCGACTTTGAAATTCAAAATTTATAGAATAATGAATCACCTTTGATTCAGATTTCTATATTCTAAACGTCTAAGATCACATCTAATCACTTACTAGGAAATCTTCCCGCGCACAGCAAAAAACGTCATTAATGCGTACTAGCACGACAATAAATTAATTTACGTCTAAATACCTTGGATCATTTTAATAAACTTTTTTTAATAAGTTATTTCATATTTCTCGATAACGGTTTCATAAAACGCGAATTTACGGGTTACACTTAGAACTAACGGAAAACGGAAAACTACATGAAACCTAAATGAGTCCCGATAATAAAAAGGAAACACCATAACTCTAAATCAATTTCTTTTAACATTTTAATATGTCTAAACGTCTTTTGTAACATATACTTAATTTCAAGAACTTTCGGGTCACAACAATTTACAAACTAGACACAACTTTCATTCCGACATAAGACAAAAAATATATATAGGATTCCCTCCCTTCCCCTTGGTACACGACCGGACCCCATTTGGGGGACACAACTTAGATAATATTTGAGCACAATGTACCCTATTTTGTCATATATCATTTCAAAACACACACATTCATGCACCAACAAAAATTAAAAAACAAAAACTCTCTCCCTTTTCCTTCTCTCATAATCAGATGAACACACCAAGCAACCAAAAACATCCATTTTTCGATCTTGATCAAGAACACGGAAGCAAGAACATGTAAGGGTTAGATTCTAGTAGTCTTGGGTTGATAAACACAATATTCGGGTTGTTTGTTCGAGCTTAAATCCTTCTTTAGGAACCCTATTTTTGTAAGACTCTAAAACTCTTTAATCCTTGTACTTTTGGTAGTCTAATGATGTATTTATGCTAGTTTTACAATGCGTTTTGTAAAAATCTAAACTTTGAAATTTATAAAAGTCTAAAAGGGTGTGTTTGGTTTCGACGTGGGCAAAAGGGAAAACAAAAGGAAAATGACATTTAAATATTTTGGTTGTGGTGGTAAAATAACATTTGTTGTCAAGGAGCTTATTTCTATTTTTGGCTTATAAATAAGCCTTTCGTAGCTTATTCGAGTTTTATTGGGCTTATGGTGGTCTCAGCCTAATAAGAAAACAAAAAGAAATTATTATTTTTGGCTTATCCTAGTTTTGGCTCATTTTGTGTGCTTATGCGTGGCTTATTTTCATGCTTATTTGGATTTTGAGATTGTAGGCTTATCTCTAGCTTCTTCGTAATTCTTTTGGCCACATGGGCTCACATCCCAAGAAGACAAAAATAAGCCATGGCTTATTTTGAGGCTTATTGGTCTCGTCATGTATTTTTGGCTTTTTCCCTAGATTATTTGTATGCCTAAGTGCTTATTTATTTATTCGATAACATATTTACTATTATTAGGCTTATTATAGCTTATTGTTAGGCTTATAGGGCCACAGCCCAATAAGAAAAATAAGCTACGGCTTATTTTCCACCTTAATGGTTCCAGCTTATTTTTACGGCTTATAATACTAGCTTATTTTATTACCTAATGTACTTATGCGTTTACTAAGTCGCATATTGGACTTGTTTTGTAAAACGCTGGACTAAAAAGTGAACTTTGATTTCCTATTTTATATCTTTGGACCAAAAGGCCCATTAAAGGCCAAATGATTTTGGTTTATGGTTTAATAAGCCAAACTAATAATTTTCAGATATATTTCTATTTCTTATCGACTTATTGGAAATGTCGATATTTGATCTTAATGACTTATGTTGGTTTTTGGACTATTAATACTAAGACTAAATCTATATTTGAGTTTTCGACATGTTTCACTTTCGGCATTTTATGGTCGGATACTTAGACTTAATTGAAATGAACTTGGTTTGTTAGATAAATATTGGACTAAAACATGAAAACTAATAATGGGCAATAAGGCCCAATGACTAATGCACTAAAACTTGAACTAAATAATTATGGGCTACCAATGGGCCATAAGGCCCAATGACTAATAAACCACATACTAAAACATGATGGGCTTTGATTTGATAATTGGATTGACTAGTGGTCTTAAATTGGGTTAGACTTATGCGTTAGGACTTGACTAATACTTTCGGGCTAACATTGGGCTTTTGGGCCCAATAAATGAAAACAAGTGAAATTGGACTCTTAAAACAAGGTATTGAATCAACTTATGAAAAAATAGGTTTATTATAGGTCTAGGATCGTCAAGATGGACATTTGAAAATATAGTTGGATAAAAAGTGGCATTTTGCCAAAATTTTTATAAATACCTTAAACTTAGGAAATATTTTGGAAAAACTCATTTTCTTATAATTCGACAAAGGACGGAATCACAGTTTTGTTAAACATTGGTTCATAATTAATAAACGGTTATACTTAAACACAATAAATAAACTGAAATTCATAATTATAATCATGACACGAACTAGTTTCTAAAAACTCGACAAAAAGACAAAATAATAAAATATTATTTTTTAATGTCCGACTAAAAGACGAAAAACATGATTTTTATGAAAAACTCCTAACATCTATCTTAGGTGTCAAAAACAATTGTTAATACCTATATCAAGGATGTCTTACCAAATTAATAATGGGTTGAATTGCCGAAGCATGTTTGGACTCTTAATTCTCATTTCTTAAATTCTAATTTATTTAATTCTTTATGATTCTTAATTATCTAAATTCTTATTTCCTTAATCCTCGATTTCTTAACTCTCATTTTGAGTACGTCTTCTTACCTATTAAACATCTCCCGTATTTAAGGCCGTTACTCTTTTCTTGACCACTTCTCATCGAATTTATCTCTAAGTTCTTAACATTCTACCCAGTCTTGAAATTCTAAATCTATTCTTAAATAATACGTACTAGTATCGCACTTCGACCTAAGTGATCGAGTAAAACTTCTTAACAACCACACAACAAAGATACGAAACACTTTATGACATTTATACAAACCCTTTTACAAATACTATTACAAACGCTTGTGCAATGAGTCGTTTTCATAAAACATATTACTAAGGTAAAACTTGTTAATAGGTCGTGGCCGTGTACCATTGCGCGTTTAGTTAGAGATCACTTATTTTCTAATACTATCATATTTATTTGTGGTGAGTTCTTGTAGCCCCACTTTTTAAACTCTTTTTCGTTAGGGGAAAATGATACTCAAATCTATTTCAAACTGCTTTTACTTCTGTGCAAATAATCTTATTCTTTGGAAAATGTTATGTGACCATGATTGCGTATGTGAATGCTATGAGATATATTTATGCAAAGTTCCATTTGGACTTCTAATCAATACTACTTAACCCACTATGTAGCTCCAGCTCGTAGGCGATAGGTTTAGAAATCTATAAACGCATGGACCACTATTGATATGTTGATTGGGTTTGGACTGCTATGGTATGATCTGTTGTTATGTTGGAAATCTATTACTACTGCATGCATATTGCTTTTATATTGCACTATTGTCCACACCCTTAAAATCTAGCACATCAACTGTGTTTACTCCTAAACCTACGAGTTCACCAACTTTACGTTGACCTTTCGAGTATCATTTTCAAGTGTGATCAACATTTACTAATTGAGGGTATTGATAATCCAAGATCTTCACTACCACGATATTTTCTAAAGACAAGAGTTTCCACTATTTAAGATTGTATTTCTAAAACATTGTAACCTAAATTTCTTGTAACTAAGTATGGTATAATCTTGTATCTTATGCGATGTAATCGAAACTTCGCACCTCGTGTTTCCGCTCTTAGCGGGGTGTGACGGGTACTAGCATCCTCGGTCCTTGGTCTGATTCTATGTCACTCAATGTGCAAGTGTGTATCAAGAGCGATGGTACCATCAAACCTTTCATACCTTATGCCCCTACTCTCCATAAGCTCAGTCATCCTATCTACTATCCAACCTGAGTACCTGGTATGCTCGCTTATCAACCCCTCTAACATTTGATGCTGACGCCCTCCTCTTCAACACTTTGTAATCTCTGTGTAATGGTCATAGGAGTTGCAACATCTTCCTGAGGCATCTGTGGTGCCTGCTGAGGTGCCTGACCTAGCTGGTCATCCTCCTAACCCGTAGGAGCATCCTGAGGACCCTCAAGATCTATCTCAGCACCTCTACCTGCAGCTCTAACCTGCTTCCTTGATGGATCCTCAACAACCCAGCTAACCATATCCATAACTCGCTCACATATCCCCAGCTTAATTAGCTCCTCAAGATTAATAGTAGGTAAATTACGAACCTCAACATTAGGCTATGCTCCGTAATCACCCCAAAATGTATACCCAGTTGTAAAATAAAATGACCACCCAACATCTGGCTCCCGCCTTTCTCCCCTAAACATGTCTAAATAGATATTGTGCAAGCAAATAGGGGACATTCACCACTGTCCCCTCATCCATGCTACGAAGAAAGAAAAGGTTGGTCATAGTCAACCGTTAGGCGACAACCCAGGCCAAAATAGTAAAAGTGTTCAAACGATGACACAACCTCTTCAAAGGCTCTCTAATTGACGTATAAGAATGAGGGGGGCCAAGAAAGTCACCCACATAAGTAATCCTAGCCAAGTAGTTAACCAAGCCTTCTTCAGTGGCAATCATCCTCAAATCGGCCTCCCAGTAGGCTCTAATCCTCTCAGTCTACATCTCCTCCTCCATATGTAAACCCAAAATAGAAATAAACTGTCTTATACTTAAGTGTCGTCTATCTCCTATGTCAAGATAGACATAGGCATTTGTCTAGTTTCTAGCTAATATTCCTTTTAAAGGATATTATACATATGAATACATGACCAATATCAGTATCATGTATTAATTTATAAAAGAAGCTTCAATATGTAAATTTTTATGGTGGCAAAATACAAAGTTCAAAAGATGGGTTTAGGTGGTTTAATAAGAGTGTTGTTTAATTATTAACGCCCGGGTAAAAAAACTGTAGTATTATCATGTGTATCGACGGTTGAGAGCTCATTACGTAGTGGTACGATGGTCATCTAAAATAGAGAATTACCTCGGTTAAAATTTAAAGCCACTCATCTCAGATTTTTAAAATCCGTAACAAAAAACTCAGGTAAACTAGCCGATAACTATATACATGAAAACTTGCTCTACTTATTTATACTACAAAAAAGGGAATAAATAGTAGAATGACACAACTATTAGCCATTAATAATTGATGTTCCAAGCTTTTCATAAAGAATATATATAAAGATCATGCATACTTAAATATTCAGATTTCGAACTATTGCCACACACATATAATTTCATCAAACACATGTACTAAGAAAACCTGATAATCACCTACTTTGCAATAAGAATCACAACATAACAATTGTCTTACCAAGATTATTGGAGGGAGTTACAACAGATTAACTTCATGTTATATCACAAATCTGCCAAATCATATTAATCTGATATCAAATGAATCGCAATTGAAAGAATAAAAAAATCATACTTTTGATCGGTAGTTTTCCAATTTTAACCATAGTTAGGTATAATTCGATTGTAATATACGATTTTGATTCTTCAACATCATTTAGATTGGGGTTTTGAGGAAGAATGAGAAGAAACATTATTATTATTAAGTTTGGGAAAGAACAATCTTCTTAGCTTAAAACTTGAAGAGAATCGTATTTTTTTTGAATTTTCACTTTGGTCCAAAACTATTAAAGGTGATCTATTGAGTCTATGTGTATTTTTTTGTTTTTTTTATGAAAAACGAATTAAAATCTTATTTTTCCAAATTAGGCAATATTATGGGTTTTTTATATAAAATCTTTTTAAAAAATAGTAATAATTGAAAGAATGATATTCAATAAAGTAACATTCTTTTTACTTGAAATATGAAAGTTCCCACTTGGGGTTTTGCTTTATTGTATAAAAGATAAGAGTAATATCATGTCTTGTAAGTATTAAACAAGGGTAATTACACCTCACTTATTGTCAAATACCAACAAGCCACAAACATCAAAAGCAATCTCAAATCCATATTCTAACAACCGAAACGAACATGAACAACATGAACAAGTTTGTTTATTTATTAAATAAACAAACATGAACAACATTTTTGCGTTCGTTTAGTTAAATGTATGAATATGAACAAAAGTCTTGTCCGTTCATTTATGATCCTATATTCATTCGTTTATGATCCTATATACGTTTAGATTCATTTTTCGTATCTTTTTATTATATATTTTTTAAATTGCCTTACTTAAAAAAAATATCACTAATAAAACACAATATTGTGTATATTTTTGTAAAATTTATTTTTGTTTACGTTCGATCATGTATGTTCATATAGTGTCTTAATGAACGAACATGAACAAGGCTCCGTTCATTTTTGTCCGGTTCGTTTACAGCCCTACTAACAACTGACTAACAGATCTGATCAGAAACATGAATCCAATCCAAATACTATATAATTAAACATCGAAATTCAAAATCTTGAAACCAAAAACCTAAACTTAATATTATAACTTAACAGTCCAAGCTAAACCCGGTTCATATATTCACACACCACATATCCATCCAACGATGGTAGTTACACTATCACTATTGATCCCAACTTCGAATGGATTTTTAATTCCTTAGCGTGTATAAGGTTCAGTTATCTTAGATAAATCTAAAATAACTTTAGTAGAAACTTTGTAGGTTATATCAAAGGTTATGCGGAATCTAACCTTTGATTAATAAGAAGAAAAACTTTAATTAAACAGTAACACAGTGAACACACAATTATATCAAACTTTAAGCCTCAATATAAAACGAACACTCTTAATAGTGTTAGGGTTACAAATAACCTTGAAGCTATAAGATATCTAAAACAATGAGATTGATCGATATAAAAGATGATAGATAGATATCTAAACCTATGACCTATGTCCTCCTTTTATACACCAAGGAGTCATAGTCAACATAAAATCCTTTCTATGTATATCTATGATCTTTTCCTAAGATAAAAAATAAAAGATATACACAATCTTTTCTATAAATAACTCATATATATCATATACACAGCTGTGTTGAAGCAGTCTTAATCCTTGCAATAGCATTGTTAAGTCCCCCCCCCCTTCAGTCATTGTAACTCAGCATAAACTCTGAACCAGCAGCATTAACTCTGAACACTAGCAGTAGTAACTTATACACCAGCAACATTAACTGTGTACAAGTAGCAGTAACTACTTAGAATATTTTCATCAATATTCATCAGCAGTACTAACTTTACTCTAGCAGTACTAACTTTACTAGCAGTAGTAATCAACAGTACTAAGTTACATTAGCAGTACTAAGTTACACTAACAGTATTAACTAGCAGTACTAAGTTATACTAGCAGTAGTAATATACTCTAGCAGTAGTAACTAGTAGTATTAACTACTTAGCATATTTTTCATCAAGATTACTAAACAATACTAAGTTTTGCTTAGCAGCAGTAACTCTAACCTTAACAGTATTAAATTGTGCTTGAGCAGTATTAACTTTGAGCTTGAGCTTGAGCAACAATAACTTCAACAGCACCTAGAAGTCTTTAAATCCCAACAATACTCCTCTAAACTTGAAATTCTTCTTCAAAATTATAAGTTTCTTCATTCAAAGCATAATAATCACTAAGAGGATGCTTTCAAACACTTCATTGATTCTTCAGCTGTTTTGTAATGAGCTTAAAAAGCTGATAACACATTTCATTTAAATGATCAGCCTGCAACTTCTTGTTCAGCATGTCAGTGATAATAGCAAGTGTCAGGGAATACTTTTTCTCCACCAGCATATAGACTTGCAGATTGTCAAACCTCACAAAGTGTCTCCACATGAGTCAAATAATTTCCAAATCAACACTTTGCCTTCTCTTAGATTTATCCACACTGCATCTTCTATATGAGGTTCAAACATAACTTTCATATCACCCCATAACACTCTCTCATATCCTTCATGTGGCCTTGTATTTCCATGTTTAGCTTTAACCAACCTCTATAGAAGTTCTAAGTCTTCTCTGTCAAAGCTTTTATGCAATTGACTAAACACTTTATACATCTTGGAACTCCTATCAACCGTTGTGATCTTGTAATAACTTATCTTCTCTTATTTGTGAATCTTGTAATCAACAATGACTGGAGGTTTAGTGGCCAAAGGAATAGCATCAATTGATACTTCCTCTTCATCAGGAATTATATTCACTAACATTTGAAGCTCAGCTATTTCTTTATCATCATCCTTCTTTTGCTTCTTTTTAGTCTCTTGTTCCAGCTCATTACATGCTCTCTTTGAACTACCTTCCACCACTTCAGTATCCATGTCTAGAAATTGGTTGACTCTTTTCATGGCTCTATCAAACAACTTTTGAATTTCATCATAACTTTTGTTCTTCAACTGATTAGCCTTCTATCCAGCCATGTTCTTTAAATAAGTAGACATAGTTGTTCTCTTTTGTGCTTTGGTTGGTGGTTTGATCCTTTGCTCTTTTGCTGTCTTTGCTATAAAGTACTTCTTTCACCACTTCAGTACCTGCTCTCTTTGAACTACCTTCCACCACTTCAGTATCCATGTCTACAAATGTGTTGACTCTTTTCGTGGCTCTGTCAAACAACTTCTAAATATCATCATAACTTTTGTTCTTCAACTGATTAGCCTTGTATCCAGCCATGTTCTTTAAATAAGTAGACATAGTTTTTCTATTTTGTGCTTTGGTTGGTGGTTTGCTCCTTTGCTCTTTTGCTCTCTTTGCTGCAAAGTGCTTCTTTCTGGCTTCCATGAGTTGCACAAATAATTTTGCTTTCTCTTCATCAGACAACTCTTCTTGTTCTTCACCTTGAAGCCTCTGAGCTAATTCATAGTCAACATTAATTTTAGCCTAAATATTGTTCCACTCTTTAGTTAAGGCTAAATTGGCTTTTTCAATTCCAAGAGCTTCTTCATTAGCAATTCTTGCTTCTTCATCAAACTAAGCTTGTAGTATTCCAGCTTCTTGCTCATCAAAGCTAATTTGCTTTTTTCTTGACAACTTCTTCACAGGTTTAGGTTCTACCATTTTTCCTTTGCCCTTGTCCTGAATTTTTGGTTGTTGTGAAGAAACTATTGTTGTTGTTGTACCAGGTTCTTGTATAACAATCCCTTTTACCTTTGGTTTTGCACTTTTTATTTCCGTAAGTGTTTAAGCCAAAGTAACTTCAACATCATTAACATCTTAATTTTGCAACAATTAAACAGCTACATCAACTCTCATCAGCTTCACAACATCATTCACCATGTACCATCTAATCAACATCAATATCATCAATTTTCCTCCCCTAGAATATGATGCATCCTCTTAATCACCCAAATCAGCTTCATCTGAGGAGTCAACTCGTCAGACCAACTTTGTACAACCTCTTAAGCTTGTATGTTCTTGACATTTTTCATTTTTCCAGCTTTTTGACCCTCTTTTTCAGACTAATAATCTCAGTAGCTTGAGTAGTCTTGGTCTCCTCCAAAGTAAGAACTATCCTTTTTAAATTGGTACAAACTTCCATCAATTCCTGAAGTTCGGTCTATCCTCACCAATTAGTGGATCATTAGATTGTTTTGTTACTCTCTTAATAATTACATACTTATCAGCAACCATATCAGGCTCACTAGGTTAAGAAACCTTAGTGTCCTTCCTTGTAGGCTTCCTAATACTTTTTTGTAGTTGTGATGGTTGAATTGATGTTGTTGGTTGATCTGGGGTTGGTGTTTGTGTAGATGTGGTTGGTGTTAGAGTGATGGTAGGTGGTTGTGGTTGATTCTGCACTACCATTGTTGGAAACAATGATGTGATAACCCCTGAGAAATCCTTATTAACCCTTTTCATGTTCCTAAAAATTTTCTTTGTGTGTCAGGGTGCAATATATTTTCTCTTGTGGCTTGGCAACCCCTCCACTTGATGATTCACAAATAGTTGAATAAACCTTGGATATATTAAAATTTTAACAGCTTTAGTATCTATGTTCCTTAGCATACCTTCTAAGATGAATTTTGAGAAGTTAAACTTCTGGTTGGTAGCTAGACAAATTATTGCTTATGCTACAGTGCTACTGAATTCATTCCATGTTGTAGTCTTGGCACTTAGGCATTGTAGAATTGTGTGAATCATAAACTTCCATTGTTAGCTAAAGAAAGCTTTATAGAATGTCAACTTTTGAGAAGGTTTTTCATACCCCATTCTTGCAAGATCTTTAAAAATTGTAGCAGTAGGCAAGCAATCCACTCCTCGTCAGCAAGTTGAAGGTCTCTCCTTATTGTTACTTCTGAAACTACAATCTTCTTCCCATCAATTAGGGCATGAATCTGCGCATCCCCATTGACCTTCTTGACTACACCAGTACTCCAGAATTGTTCAATACATGACACATAGATTGTGGGGTTAATAGTTAAAGCATATTTGATAGGGTTTGCATTCAGAAAATCAATAATTTGCTCAAATCCCTAAGATTCAATGGGTTTCTCCAAAAATGCAATTATGTTATGAGTATCGACGAATTTGAGAGTAGACATTGTTTTGGGTTCTGATGATGAATGATGAAATTGAGTTAGGGTTTAGGTTTAGATAGTATATGAATGATTGAAATTGATAGAATGAGTGAGTGCAACCCTTAATCGAAGTTTTTATGTAAAGACTCTTAACAGCATTAACCCAGCAGTAGTAAGTTAAGCCTAACAGCCTTAACTCCCACCAGCAGTAGTAAGTTTATGCCTAGCAGCATTAACTCAGCAGTAGTAAGTTAAGCCTAAAAGCATTAACTTTCACCAGCAGTAGTAAGTTTATGCTTAGCAGCATTAACTTTCACCATTAGTAGTAAGTTTATGCTTAGCAGCATTAACTTCTAGCAACAGTAGAAACTTCAATTCCATTCCAATCAGCTTTTCCATCATCAAATTAACATTTTGGCTCACAAAAACTCTCTGTCTGTTTTTGATTTCTCTCAATTCTTTTTGCTCACTTATCTCTCTTTCTGTTTTTACTTTCTCTCAATTCTTTTTGCTCACTTGTCTCTCTTTTTGTTTTTACATAACTCTCTTTCTATTTTTCAACTCACCACATCTCCTATTTATTTTTCTCACCAAATCACTCATTTATGTTTTTATTTCACACATATCTCTTTGTGTTTTTATTCTTACTAACTCTCTCAATTCTCACAATTTTAAGTATACCAACAGTAGTAAGTATAACTAACAACATTAACTAACAATATTAAATTTGTTAATTCTATTACTATTAACAGCCTTTTTCAAAAGAAATCTTAAGTTAAAGGAAGTAACCCAAGAATACCCTTAGCAGTTTTAACTCTAACGGTAACCTAACAGTAGTAAGTTAGTCTGGCAGCACTAACTTTTGCCCAATAGTACTAACTTTCAAGTTACCAGTTTTAACTCCAATTCCATCTTCAGCAGCTTTTCCACTTCATTTCAATCCATAATCAAGACATTAAAGATTAGGCATACCTATACTTGCAATTAGATACTAAAATCTACTTACATCAAATGCTTTAGTAAGTAAATCAACAAAATTATTATCAGTAAGAATCTTGATCATTTGAATTAGTCTCTTTTCATAGGAATCTCTGATGAAGCGATGTCTAATCTTAATGTGCTTTGTCTTTAAGTGAAAAACAGGGTTCTTCACTATGCAGATAGTACTCTCATTATCAATATGAATCTTAGTCTGCATAGAGTTATATCCATAATCCACCAATTGATTTTGGATCCAAAGCACTTGTGCACAGCAATTGAAAGCAGCTATATACTCAGCTTCAGTTGTGGAATTAGCAATGACAGTCTACTTCTTACATTGCTATGAAATCAACCTGCACCTTAGGAACTGACAACCTCCTATTGTGGATTTCCTATCTAACTGCTCCTGCATAGTCACTATTAGTATATGCCACCAAATCAAAAGGTAAATCCTTAGGATACCAAAGGCCCATTTAGGTTGACATTTTAAGTATCTAAAGATCCTTTCATAGCATGAAGATGTGAAATTTTAGGATTGACTTGGAATCTTGCACAAGCACATACTGTCAAACAAAATATCAGGCCATGAAAAAGTTAGATACATCAATGATCCAATCATGGATCTATACAAGTGTTAATCTACATCTTATCCTTTTTCATCCTTGAGCAAAGTCTTGTGAGACTCCATAGGTGTACTTGCTGTCTTCACATCTTAAAAACCAAACTTGTTCAAAATCTCATCCACATACTTATCTTGAACTAATGAACAATCTCCAATCCTTCCTTCTGCTTCACTTGCAGACCTAAGAAAAATGTGAGCTCACCCATAGAACTCATCTGAAACTTATTATGCATTATCTTCTCAAATTCATTACACATCTTCTTCTTTGTAGACCCAAAAATGATATCATCAACATATACCTGAACTAGCAGAATATCACTTTTTTCCTTCTTAATAAACAAAGTCTTGTCTATATGTCCTCTCTGAAATCCATTATCTAAAAATAAGTGGACAAGGTTTCATACCAAGCCCTGAGAGCTTGATGTAGTCCATAAAGTGCCTTTTCTACTTTGTATACTCTGTCAGGAAAATCAAGATTCTCAAAACCTGGTGGTTGACAGACATATACTTCTTCTTCAATCTTTTCATACAGAAAAGCACTCTTCACATCCATCTGGTATATAACAAAGTCTTTGAATGAGGCATAGGCTAGAAAAAGCCTAATTGCTTCAATTCTGGCAACTGGAGCAAAAACCTCATCATAATTTAAATTTTTAAATTCTTTCTTCTTTAAGTATACCTTCCGAACCACCTTGCCTTGTATTCCTATCATAAACAATACCTCTCTCAACTTCTGTTCCTGTAGACCCATTTAGTCCCAATTTCCCTTTTGCCTTTAGGTAAATCCACCAAGGTCCAAACCTTTTGTAATTTGAATTACAGAAGCTCATCCTGCATGGCTTCTATCTAGCTTGGATCCTTAAGAGCTTGGATTACCTTTTTGGGTTCTACTTGTGATAGAAAACAAGCAAACAAACAATTCTGAAAGTCTTTATGATTGATTTGTTGAATTCTGCTAACAAGACCATGTTCTTGCAACTGATTTGTCATTCTTCTTGTTTGTGGTGCTGAATTTAAGTCTCCAATTATTTGTTCAACATGATGATCCTTGTGAACTCTTGTTGTTGGAATATGACTGACAGGCATAAATGCATCCAAATTGTTTATGTCGGCCTCTGAACCAACATCTTCATTATCATCTGAATAGGCAATCTCTTCCAAAGAAGGCATATTTGGATCATCTGGAAGTTCAATGCTTGTTTTTGCACCAACAACATTAACTTCATTTGTGCTAGCAGTATTAACAGTGTTAGTGCTGTTAACATCATCCTCCTTCTCTTGATCAACACCTTTACTATCTTCTCTTGGATCATCATCATCTTTCTTTCCATCATCATTAGAAGGTATGGACCCATCATATTGAGAACTCCTTGGATTTTGAGAGAATGGTGGATCAACAGTCCACAATGGTAGCAGTATGTAATCTTTTTCAGGTACTGTCTTCATACTATCTTTACCTACATCATCACATGCTTTTGTACTTGCATTACCATTAGACTGATTCCCTGCAACCACTAGCTCATAATTTATTGACTTTGTTAAAGTATCAATATCAAATAGCCAAGTTTGTCGATTCCCTGCAACATTTGGTTTATTCTCAAGAAAAGTAATGTGTAAGCTCTCCTTTACAATCCTGGTTCTAGTGTTAAATACTCTAAATACCTTACTAGTTACAGAGTATCCAAAAAAGAATCCCTCATCAGCTTTTCCATCAAGCTTCCCTAGGTGATCTAAGGTGTTAAGAATAGTAACAGGACACCTAAATGGTCTCATAAAGCTTAAACTTGGTGTTCTACTATAAAAAAGTTCATAAGGGGTCTTGTTATAAGGCTTGATTACTAAAACCCTATTTTGTACATAACAAGCAGTATTAACTGCTTTAACCCAAAAGGTAGTATGTAATTTTGAATGAGCTAGCATAGTCCTAGCAGCCTCTATAACACCCCTATTTTTACAAATATAGCAGCGAAAGCTAATCTGGGGTATTATTTTATAGTACAACTGTCATAATCATAGAAAACAAATTGTAAAGAGACATTTTTGGAAAATTTAGTTATCATTCATTTATTCATCAGAGTTTTTACAAAAGTGAGGTCCCAACATCTAAAAACATAAAGTTTGAATGATAACAGTTTAGCCATCTTCAAGTCTGTGCCACTCTGTGCCATAAGTTGCTCAAATACCTGAGATAAACATGCTAAAAGGTCAACACAATGGTTGAGTGAAATTCATAAGTTTATAGTAAACAATTTGAATACAAGTCATCATAAATAGTGGGTTACGTTGTTATACACCAATAAGTGTAATAATTGCGATGTGTATAATTATTAGTATTATGCTCTAAGCTCATGACAGAAAGACCTTGAGAAAATCAATAATCACAAGTTGCCTCAACGGGTGCCTTTGCCTAACACCCGCATAGTGTTTCAAATAAAGTACGCTTGGTTACCAAAAAGTATAGGTACACCAACGGGGAGCTCAGTCCTAAATAGATCTATTCATAGCATTCGCGCTTACCCCGAAGAGTAATTAACGGTTCATGATAGTGGGGACTTAATGGCAAAAGTAGGTACTTAGGCAATAATATATCAGGATAGCATACAGTTGGATAAACACTTGTATTCATGGTTCATAGCACGTATCCCCCTCACGGGTTTATGAAATATTTAAGAGATTTAAAAGTGAGGCCTTGAACTCACTTAAAAGGGAAATCTGATTGATGGCAAAAGTATATCAAGTGAAAGTAACGGCTTCGTCACACAACCTAGGGTAATATGTCAAGTCTTAGTGTGATTTTTTATATTACAAAATTTTACGGAGTTTAACATATATATTTGATTTATAAATTTATGGAAATATTGTATCACTGTTCGAGCTATCATAATTCAGAGGTCATGTAGTATCGTTTGAGGAGCTACAGCACTTTAAATTGTAAACCCAGCAAACTCGTCAAAATGAATACTCAAATGAAACACCTCACATGAAATTCCCTAGTAGCGTGATATGATAAGATTATATGTTTCTTCAAAAGTTAGTCGATGATAAATTACGTTAAATATATAACGTAATTGATTTATAATGCGTCGATCATTGATTAATAACGACAAATGTGTCGGGTTTTAACAAAATCGAGTCTTATAATATTTATATATATTTTTATAATTTGTATAAAAATATTATATTTTATATTTTTAAGAATACAAAACTGACAATATATACCCTTGGTTTATAAACTTTTACAAGTTTAGTCCTTTATATATTAAAGTATAATTATATATATAAATATATATATAAATATATGTGATATAAAATATATAATAAGAAAAATATACAATCTTAAACCTTAACCCATTAGACTGGGCAAACATAGACCCTATAGTTATAACTTAGGAACAGTTGAAATTTTTCGGCCTTTAGTTATAAATTTTAGAAAGTTACAATATATACCCCTTTGCATGAAAACATTTGCAAAACAAGTCCAAAATTCATAATCTTGTATTTTTCAATATAGAAAGTGATTTGCAGGTTATAGCTTATTATAATAAGCTAAAATAAGTTAGGATAAATAGCTTTTACGAGCTTATAGCTTATTAAAAGAGCTTATGAGCTTAAAAGTCACAAAATGGGTCGTTTGGTTTATAATAAATTCAACCCGATGGGTTTAGGCTATTTTAAGGGCTTGAATAAGTAAGTTATAAATAAATGACTAATAAGAGCTTCTTAGAAATAGCTTATTATAACAGCTTAAGAGGTTATCATGGTAGAATACATATAATGGGCATGTTAGGGTTTTATTAAGGTGCGAATGGTTATTAGAAAATTAACACGCAAAGGTTTTGCGGATTACAGGCTTTAACAAGGTTCAATATATGATCATAAGGAGCTTATTAAGATTTAAAAAATAGAAAATAAGGCTTATGAAGAAAAATTAAGAAGCCCTTACTGAGCTAAAAAGTGGTTTCGAAAGAAGGTTTTATAGTTATCGTACACTTGTAATGCCTCAATGGCTTCTTTCATTGGGTTCTTGCATTCAAATCTGCTCTAGGGGCTTCTCTTGACCTTTCTAACTTAGTTAGAACTCCATGATGTTTGCTTTGAGTGTTTTGAGGTAATATTGGAAAAGAATGGGGTCTGGCCTATATTATAGCAAGCGAAATCTTGGTGGCCAAGTCTTTGCTTGGAGTAGTGGCCAAGATCCTATGGCTTAGAGTATGACTAATACATATCATAGGTGAGTGTATTGTGAGCTAGAAATTAACTATGCAAGGTGGAGTAAAAAATCAAAGAAAATATATTTATTGATTTTGTTTTTAATGATACATAATGAAGATTGGCTATGTATTAATTACAAAATTACATAGCTTAATAATTAAGAGCAATGTAAACCTTAAAACATAATGACCTAAACCCACATTAGTATAGCGCCAAATAATTCAACAGATAATGGTCAACAGTCAACATAACCTTAGCCCATCTAATACTCCCACGCAGTTTGAAACGGCAGACTTTTGAAACTGACAAACTATAACGATATGTTTGAAACCCGCTTTTCTAAATCATCTTTTGTCCACTTCATTATTCTTTAAAATGAACCGGAATCATAAATTGTATTTAGCGGCATAGATTTTATCCGCTTTGTGCTATCCTTAATTGCGTTGACCTTTTTTTTACTCAATGGCTCACTTTGCCTTTAGGTAGGGATAAACAATTTTTACGACTAACTATTACTAAAAACACAATACTCTTTCCGGTCGGTAAATAACAAAGTGAATGCAGATGACACTTTGTTTACCGCCTGAAGGGTGCGGCCAGCATAGAAGTGAGCAGTAGGTGATATTGCAAAACTTAGTGTCCAGTAGAGGTGATGGAGGTGCTTGTAAAGCCTTTACTTTGGTGATGTAGAGTTTAGGTTATCATAGAGGTAATCTTGAGGTGTTATGATAGTACTTGACTTTGTAAAATGGGTGCAAAAGAAAGAAATAGTTAATAGGTTGGATTAGGGTTTTAGCTTAGGATTTATGGAAGTTTACGTCATGATTAGGTGTTAGGATTAGTGATAGATTTAAGGTTAGGATTAGTAATAAGATTGAGTTGTAGGGTTTAGGATTAGGTTTAGGAGTAGAGGTTTAGGAGTATTAGTTTAGATTTTAGAAAATGGAATTAGGGTTTTATAAGGGTTTCGTTTAGTGTTTACAATTTTAGATTAGGTTTTTTAGGATGATTTAAGAGCTTTTGGTTTAAGGTTTAGAAGTCATGCCTTTAAGTGTTTATACCTTGTGCTATAGTGGTGGTAAAAGTCTTAAACAATGATTTAGGAGCTGAAAAGACCTAATTTAGATAGTCTTCATCACTGACTTGTACAATAAACTTAGAGGGAAAATTATGATTCAAAATTATTGTGCATTGTAACACTTCTGAAAGCACAAGCTATTAAAGGCTTACATTCCTTTTATAAAGTTAGTAAACATTGCATATACTATTAGGTCTTTTTCATATACACTTACCGATAAATGCTTGTTTTGAAATAACAGTTGGAAAATAGTATTGTTTTAAATTGCTAACGTACTGAGTAAAAATGATATTAAGAATAGACTTGCACATCATAGGAAATGATTCCATGTATGTAAACAAAGATATCGATTGGCATTGGTAAGAGGTGTGTGAGTTCGATATACTTTAGAGATGCAGTTAAGTTGCAATAATGAGGGAACAGCCCAAATTTTTCCCCATTACATAAAGGTGGTATATATTATTGCATCTAAATTAAATAGAATGGATAACACAGTGCAACAACATTATAATCAGAACGCAATAATTTACATAACAGCAAATTATCGGTTGTATATAGTACTCCACCCTCCCTTAAAAGAAATCTCGTCCTGAGATTTAGTTGGATGCCAGAGTGATGTTTGAAAATAGATGTGGATACTTGGCACGAATTTGATCCTCGCATTCCCATGTAAATTCTTGTCCTCTTTTAGATTTCCATCTTTCTCTAACTATGAAAATACGAACTTTGGGTTCCGTTGCTTGACTTTCTCGATCCATAGTCTCCACTGGTTCTTCTACAAAGTTAAGTTTGTCATCGAGCCGGAGCTCTTTTATTAGAATGACGAGAGATTCGTCAGATAAGCATTTCTTTAGATTAGAAACGTGAAAAGTACCATGGATATTACTGAGCTCTTCAAGAAGCTCTAGTTTGTATGCCACAGGGCCAATCCGTTCAAGGATTTTGAATGGTCCAATGTACCAAGGATTAAGCTTTACTCAATTTTTGAATCGAATGACACCTTTACGAGGTGATAGTTTCAACATAACATGATCTCCAATTTGAAATTCCAAAGGCTTTCATCTTACATTAGCGTAACTTCTTTTTCTATCTCTTGTAGCTTGCAAGCGTTGTCGAATTTGTCCTATCTTTTCAGTGGTGTTCATGGATTATTATCTCTGGTTCAGTAATGTTGAAACATCTCCAACATTGGCCAACAGACAGGTGGATTTTGCACTTTCAGCATAAAGTGCCGTCGAATGGTGCTACCTTAACCTAGCATGTATAACTGTTATTGTAAGAAAATATCTACCAAAGGTAATGTCATTCCCATTCCTTATTCGCAAAAGCTATTACACAGAGCTCGAAACATTCTTTGAGTGTTTGATGGATTCTTTACTTTGTCCCCATTGTTTCGGGATGATATGACGCACTCAGTCTAATTGAGTACCTAAAGCATTCTGCAATGATCTCTAGAAACTGGATGTTGAAATGACTGTTTAATGATCCTAGATTGATTGAGAATTGGGCACTCCATGCCGGGAGACTATTTCCTTTATGTATAACCTTGTAAGGGTTCCCAATACTATACTGTCTCTCGGGTAGGGATGAATGTGCGGATTGTGTAAAGACGGATCGACAAGACCCAAATGGTCTTGTCATGATTATTTTTTGGGTAGTTTTGTGACAAAATCCATTGTTATTCTCTCCCATTTCCATATAGGAATCTCCGGTTGTACCATAAAAGGCATATGGTTTCTGACATTCAGGCTTTCAACACTAGAGCATGTTAACACTTGCCAAATACTCAGCGATGACATTATCTTCATGTTAGGCCACCAATAAAGTTACTTATACTGATATACAACTTGTCAGAAACCTGGATGAATGGAATACTTATGAATATATGAGGATTCAAGCATAGATTAAGTCCTCAGATTACCAAAAGAGTGGTAAGCAACTTCAGTTCTTAATTACAACCTTGATGTTTTTGTCCATTCCCCCTCGTAAGTCCTCACCTTGATGTTTCTTTCTTACCTTGAGTGCTCTCAGTTTGAGCTTCGAAATATGTTGAATTTGGGAAATTTTTGGATGAATAGTCCATAACTAATGTATCTAACCAGAGTGTTTTTGATTTGTTCCTTTCCGGCTCAAGTCATCTGGCCACAACAATTGAGCCTTTCCCTGGGTGATACGAATCACATAATTGAAATCGTCAATGCAATATCTAAGCCAACGTCGATGTCTCATGGTTCAATTCTTTCTTTATTAAGAAGATGTTGAGAAGACTTATTATGATGAGTGAACAATAGTACATTTGATGCAGTATAGGTAACAGACCTCCAAATTTTAAGAAGCAACACTACAGATCCAAATTCGAGATTCATGAGTGGTATAGTTTTACTTCGTTAGGCCTATGAGAGTTGTCAGGATGCATATGCAATAACTTTTTCCTCGTATGGCATTAACACAACTCCAATAACCTTGATGAATGCATCACCGAAATAAATAAAATTGTGCGTATTCTTCCTATAATTGCTAAGATTGGAGTCTCACAAGGCGTCTGCTAAGTAGTTAAAAGCTGACTCTTGATCATTGCCCCAAATATACTCTTGTTATTCTGGGATAAATCAGTCATAAGATTGTTTGTGTAATCTTCAAGAAATATTTGATATAACCTTTGATACTATCCGGCACGTCCTAAGAATAGACGTATTATTATGTGGTGTAGTGGGAAGATGCCCAATTTACACTGCTTCATACCATGGCAGGGCAACATGAATCCGTAGCCTATTTCAATAAGTTGTCCAAGAAATTGTACAATACTGATCCAAAAATCATGTTTGGAGAACTTAGCATACAATTTCTCTTTCTGAGTAATTCTAAGATTATTCTTAGGTGATTTGCGTGCTCTTCTTTGTTACGAGAGTAGATGAGAATATCATCGATGAACACTATCAAAAATTTATCCAAGTATGGTTTACACATACGATTCATGAGATCCATGAATACAACAGTCGTTATTAACCAAATCGCATCACTTGAATTCAAGTGTTGTACCTCGTTTTTGAAAGCAGTTTTGGGGAATATCTACATCCCTTACTCTCAGTTGATGATAACCTGATCTTAAGTCAATCTTTGAGTAAATACTCGAACCTTGAAGTTGGTCGAATAAGTCATCGATCATGGGTAATGGGTAACGATTCTTTACAGTAAGTTTATTCAACTCCCGATAATCGATACACATTCTGAAAGATCCGTCTTTCTTTTTAACAAATAAGACAGAGCTCCCAAGGCGAATACATGGTCCTGATAAAACCTCGGTTTGATCAAATCTCATGTATACTTTGGTTTGACAGTTTCTCTTGCAAGTTTTCTAAAGTACTAATCGGTAAGGTGCTCGGCCAACAGTGCGCCGCTCCTGGAAATTAAGTCAATTAGGAATCTACTTGGATGAACTCGGTAAGCCAGGTAGATTTTCAAGAAAAACTTCCAAAAATTCTTTAACTACTGGTATGTCTTCCGGTTGTTTATCGTCTGACTTCTTTTCTATTACTTGGGCTATGAAAACTTGACATCCCCTGGATATATACCTTTTAGTTTTTATACAGGATATGAGGCTTAGTCGAGTTTTACTTCGATCGCCTTGGATGATTAAAGTATCACCATTGATTGCGATGTGGATGACTTTCTCATCACAAATAATTTTAGCATGATACTTAGATAACCAATCCATACCAATGACGACGTCGAAACTATCGAGTTTGATTTTCATAAGATCAATTTTGAAAGGATGATTTAACAAGATCAGAGTTGCACCTTGAATAACGGTGTTTATGCTTACTAGATTTCCATCAGCCATTTCAATATTGTAAAAGGTATCTATCGTAATGGTTGGAATATTTAGCGTAGAGGCAAGAGATATGGATATGAAGTGCGGTTTATCGTCTCCAGAATCAAATAATATATATATATATATATAACTTAAACCTTTAACTTTAGAACTTGGCAAAATAAGTCCTTATAGTTATAACTTTAGGAAAATGAC
The DNA here is from genome assembly GCA_026074375.1 of Tanacetum coccineum. Taxonomy (NCBI): domain Eukaryota; kingdom Viridiplantae; phylum Streptophyta; class Magnoliopsida; order Asterales; family Asteraceae; genus Tanacetum; species Tanacetum coccineum. The sequence continues at coordinate 48,885 of BQNB010033508.1, forward strand.
ATTTTCAGCCCCTTTAATTTTAAATTTCAGAATATTTACAATATATAACCCTTTGCATGAAAACATTTGCAAAACAAGTCCAAAATTCATAATCTTTGTATTTTTCAAATAGGAAGTGATATTTGCAGGTTATAGCTTATTATAATAAGCTAAAATAAGTTAGGATAAATAGCTTTTACGAGCTTATAGCTTATTAAAATAGCTTATGAACTTAAGAATCACAAAATGGGTCGTTTGGTTTATAAAATTCAACTCGATGGGTTTAGGCTTTTAAGGCTTGATAAGAAGTTTATATAAATGACTAATAAGCTTCTAGAAATAGCTTATTATAACAGCTTATGAGGTTATCTTGTAGAATTCATGAGAATGGCATTTTAGGGTTTATAAGGTGCGAATGGTTTTAGAAATTTAACACGCAAAGGTTTGAGGATTAAAGGCTTTAACAAGGGTTCATATATGATCATAAGGAGCTTATTAAGGATTTAAAATAGAAAAATAAGCTTATGAAGAAAGAATTAAGCTTACTTGAGCTTAAAGTGGTTCGAATGAGGGTTTTTAGTTTCGTACACTTGGTAATGACTCAAATGGCTTCTTTTCTTGGTTTCTTGGCTTCAAATCTGCTCTTGGGGCTTCTCTTGATCCTTCTTAGCTGAGTTAGAACTCCATTGATGTTTGCTTTGAGTGTTTGAGGTATGAGTGGAAATGAATGGGGTCTTGGCCTATTTATAGCATGCGAAATCTTGGTGGCCAAGTCTTTGGCTTGGAGTAGTGGCCAAGTCTTTGGCTTAGAGTAGTGACTAATAAATATCATAGGGTGAGTGTTGTGAGCTAGAAATGTATCTATGCAAGGTGGTGTAAAATAACAAAGATAATATATTATTGATTGTGTTTTTATGATTACATAATGAAGATTGGCTATGTATTTATACTAAATACATAGCTTAATAATTAAGCAATGTAAACCTTAAAACATAATGGACCTAAACCCACAATTAGGTTTGCGCCAAATAAGTCAACAGTTAATGGTCAACAGTCAACATAACTTAGCCATCTAATACTCCCCCGCAGTTTGAACGGCAGACTTTTGAACGGACAAACTATAACATATGTTGAAAGCCGCTTCTTCTAATCTTCTTTTGTCATCTTCATTATTCTTTATATGAACGGAATCATAATTGTATTTAGCGGCATAGTTGTTTATCGCTTGTGGCTTCCTTATTTGCGTGACCTTTTTTTTAACTCATGGCTCACTTTGCCTTTAGGTAGGAGAAACAATTTTACGACTAACTATTTACAAAAAACGACAATACTCTTCGGCGGTAAAACAAAGTGTAATGCTGATGACACTTTGTTTTACCGCCGAAGGGTGCGGCAAGCATGAAGTGAGAAGGAGGTGATTTGCAAAACTTAGTGGCCAAGTAGAGGTGATGGAGGTGCTTGTAAGCTACTTGGTGATGTAGTAGGTTAGTCATAGAGGTGCTTGAGGTGTTAGGATAGTAGCTTGACTTTTAAAATGGGTCAAAATGAAAGAAAATAGGTAATAGGTTGGATTAGGGTTTTAGCTTAGGATTTAGGATTTTAATTCATGGATTAGGGTTAGGATTAGGGATAGATTAAGGTTTAGGATTAGTATTAAGATTGAGTTTTAGGGTTTAGGATTAGGTTTAGGATTAAGGTTTAGGGTTTAGTTTTAGTTTTAAAATGGAATTAGGGTTTTTAGGGTTTCGTTTAGTGTTTAGATTTTTAGATTAGGTTTTAGGATGATTTAGAGCTTAGGTTTAAGGTTTAGAAGTCATGCATTAAGTGTTTGTACCTTGTGCTAGAGTGGTGGTAAAGTCTAAACATGATTTAGGAGCTTAAATGACCTAATTTGATTATCTTGCATCATTGACTTGTACATTAACTTAGAGGGAAAATATGATTCAAATATTGTGCATTGTACACTTGTACACATGCTTTAAAGGCTTTTACATTCCTTTTATATGTATACATTG
>BQNB010033509.1:0-17500 GCA_026074375.1 Tanacetum coccineum
GATCAAATTGAGGAAATCTTGAATCTTCTAGATGAACTTTCTCTCGATCGTACTGAATACATAGAAGACAAAATCAAAGGACTCGGAAAGGGTCGGGTGATTATCCAACAAGACTTTGACAATCTAGAAGCAGAACTCCAACAAGCTCGTGCTTAAATTTCTAAACTTCAGAATTACTGATCTAGAACACATCATCAACGATATCCAGATTCGTCATCAAGAAGATAAGGAAAGTCTTCCGAATGCCATCAATGAACTCAAGATCAGCCAAGAAGGACCATCGGAATATTGGATTAGATCTTAGTCATCGCTTTTATTAGAACCTAGCCACGGGATGTGTGGTATAAATAAAAACACTTGTCAAATCTTGACTATGTATAGTATAAAGGCAAGTTGTTCTTAATATAATACAATGGCAGTCCTGTTATATAATACCGACTTATCTCTCTTGCATTATCATCTTCGTCTTCATCGTTATGAATCATACCCTGACTTCTAAATAAACCATAGATACTTATTATCTATGATTTCGATATCACTATTGTTAAAAATGATTAAAGTTTAAAAATAAGCATTGCATTTTAAGACTTCATTCTTATGTGTTGTCTTATGTTGATAGAATGCCTCCCAAAAGGACGTCAACATCTGAAGCACCGGCCATGACTCAAAAGCTACCCATTAGAAACTAGTTGCTGATAGTTGTCACTGCGGCTCTGGAAGCACAAGCTGCAATAATGGCAGGTACTAGTAATCCCAACAGGAACACCGGTCCTACTGGAACTCATGTAGCAAAACGGTGAACTATTAAAGAATTCACAAGCTGTCACCCTTCTACTTTCCAATGGTTCGGGATATGAGCAGTTGCCTCATCCGCAGGTTTAAACGAAGAATCAGTATTCTCTCGAAGCAAAGCTGTGCCAAGGAAAACAAAGTATCATTTGTAAACTGGTACCTTTACTGATGATGCCTTGTCTGGTGGTATGCATACGCCCAACCTACGGAGTTAGATCAAAGCCAACAAATCAACCTGGACTGAGTTAAAGGGCTCTTGACAAAACGTATTGTCCTCAAATGAAGTCAGAAATGATGAAGATAACTTTCAAATCTGACTGTAAAAGGAAATGATCTCAATCTCTTATGTTATAGAAGTTTCAAGAATTGCGTTTCATGCTTCCGTAAACATGGTACCAAACACCGAGAAACTTCTGGAAGACTTCATCGGAGGGTTACCTAGAAGTATTAAAGGAAATGTTACCGCCTATAAACCTCAAACTTTAGAAGAAGCCATTAACATAGCCCAAAGGCTAATGGATCAGATAACAAAGCACACTCCAGTGCAAGTATCAAGTGATTATAAACGAAAGTTTGACGACAAAAGAACTTTCAACAACAACAATTACCATAACAACAACAACTACCGTAACACCAACTCTAACAACCACTATAATAATCACCAACCATAACAGAACCGAAGGCAAGAAGTTGTCAAACAGAGTTTGCTGACACATCCTGTGAGAACATAGGTTTTGCCTTGGAATAACTCCCACCCACATTATGTAGAAATTATGATCTCCATCACACTTTAGACCTTGTACTGTTAAGTGTAATATTGCAACAAGGTGGGCCATTTAACCAAGAACTACCGAAACAAGAGGCCAACCACTAGAAGTAATCAACTACCAGTGATGTTAGTTTGTATTGGGGGGCCTTGTAGAGAAAAAGGCATTATACAACATCAGTGCGGAAAGACAATATCAATGCCAGGGAAGAGCCACATGCTAAGGATAGGAAAGCCATCAAGACCTAAATGTAGTTACGGGTATTATGTTTCTCCCTAAACCAACTATTTAGCTAGAGTATCATTTTATTCCGAGCGATAAAAGCTTCATCCACATCTCTTGCCTTATGTAAATATCCGCTGACAATAGATTTTTTACGATATCAAAATGGCTGACAGAAACCTAGTAAGCACAAACACCGTTATCCAGGGTTGCACCCTAACCTTGCTAAATCAATCTTTCGAAATCGATCTCATGCCGATTAAACTCGGTAGTTTCGCCCGGTCGGTCTTCGGTTTGATGGAACTGGTTGTATCCAAGTATCCATGCCAAAATTCTCTGTGACGAGATTCAGTCGTTCACATTCCTATTGACGATGAAACTTTGATCATTCGAGGTAACCGAAGTAAGACCCGACTAAATCTCATATCTTGTATAAAAACCGAACGATACATATCCCGAGGTTGTCAAGTTTTCATGATCCAAGTAACAAAGAAGAAGAAGTCAGACGAGAAGAGATTAGAAGATATTTCCGTAGTTAGAGAATTCCCAGATGTTTTTCCTTGAAGATCTACCTGGTCTCCCTCCTGTTCGCCAAGTAGAATTCCAAATTGATTTAATTCCTGGAGCAACGCCTGTAGCCCGCGCCACCCAACTTAGATTGCTCCTTCAAAGGGGGGAAAAAAGCAAGAAAGAACTATCTAATCAACTTCAAGAATTGTCAGACCGAGGTTTTATACGACCAAGTACTTCACACCTGAGATGTACTGTCTCTATTTTGTTAAAAAGATAGAGTATCCTTCAGAATGTGTATGATTATCGGGAGTTGAATAAAACTTACTGTAAAGAATCGTTACCCATTACCCAGAATCGATGACTTATTCGACCAACTTTAAGGTTCGAGTGTCTACTCAAAAATCGACCTAAGATCAGGTTATCATCAACTGAGAGTGAGGGATGAAGATATTCCTAAGACTGCTTTCAGAACAAGATACATACACTATGAATCTCAAGTGATGCTTTTGGTTTAACTAACGCACCTGCTGTATTCATGGATCTCATGAATCGTGTGTGTAAACCATACTTGGATAAGTTTGTGATAGTGTTCATCGATGATATTCTCATCTACTCTTGTAACAAAGAAGAACACGCAAATCATCTGAGAATAATCCTAGAATTACTCAAGAAAGAGAAGTTGTATGCCAAGTTCTCCAAATGTGATTTCTGGATTTCGTTATCATTGAAATATATTGGACACCTATTTCGATAGTCAAGAGACTAATGTTGACCCGCCAGATTGAAGTAGTTTCAGAAAATGGGCTTCTTCCCACTACACCCATGGAAGTTCGTCAATTCTTAAGACTTGTCGGCTATTATCGGAGATTTATCAAAGATTTTTCAGAAGATTGAAAGTCTTTAAACAAAATTAACCTAGAAAAACACGAACTGTTCTATTGCGGCGGAAGACAAGATAATCTGGCTTTTCAAAGTGCTAATAAAACAAAAAGCTTGTGATATCTCCAATCTTGCATTACCGAACGGAAATGCGGTTTGTTTGTTTACTGTGATGCATCCCATCAAGGTCTCGGAGCAGTTTAATGCAAAGAGAGAAGGTTTATTGCATATGCATCCCGACAACTAAGCCTAATGGAGGAAAAACTATACCAACTCATGATCTCGAATTAGAGCAGTAGTGTTCACTCTTAAAATATGGAGACACTATCTGTTATGGGCACCAAATGTACTGTGTTCACTGATCATAAGCATATATATTGTATTTTTTACATGTTTTTGGTCTTTTGGGGTTATTTTTCATGGTAAAATATATGTATAAATTAGCGAATACCATGCACCGGTCTTATTTGTTAAGAAGAAAGATGGGAGCATGCGCTTGTGTATTGATTACCGCGAACTCAACCGTATTACTATTCGTAACCGCTATCCTCTTCCGCGAATCGACGATTTGTTTGACCAACTGCAAGGGGCCAAATATTTTTCTAAGATTGATCTGCGATCTGGTTATCATCAGCTTCGTGTGAGAGAGCAGGATATTTCTAAGACTGCTTTTCGTACGCGTTATGGCCACTACGAATTCTTGGTTATGCCCTTCGGTCTGACTAATGCTCCTGCCGTGTTTATGGATTTGATGAACCGTATTTTCCACGAGTACCTTGATAAGTTCGTTATTGTTTTCATCGATGACATCCTCGTTTACTCTAAGTCTGAAGAAGAGCATGAGCAACATCTACGGATTGTGTTGGAGATTCTTAGACAGAAGAAGTTGTATGCGAAGTTTTCGAAGTGCGAGTTCTGGTTACAGCAAGTCGCTTTCCTTGGTCATATTGTATCTGCAGACGGCATCATTATGGATCCATCAAAAGGTGAAGCTATCACCAAATGGACGTACTTCTACGTGACGGAGGTGAGAAGTTTTCTGGGGCTTGCTGGCTATTACCGACGTTTTGTTGAGGGTTTTATCACGATTGCTTTACCTCTTACCCAGTGATGAGAAAGGGTGAGAGTTTTTGTGGACAGATGAGGTCAGGAGAGTTTTGAGGAATTGAAAAAGGATGATTGGTGTATGCTCCGATATTGACTACTTCCATCAGGTTTACGATTGGTTTCAGATATACAGTGTGCATCGAAGAAAGGTTTGGGTTGTGTTTTGCAATGCCAACATGGGAAGGTGATCGCCTCGCCTTCAAGGCAGCTGAATCCTTATGAAGTAATTATCCAACCCTTGAATCTTGGTTAGATGTATGTGGTTTTTTGACATTGAAGATATGGAGACAATATTCTGTATGGTGAAGACTTGGATATATTTATGATCATAAGAGTCTCAAATATATTTCTTACTAGCGAAGAACTTAACATGAGACAGAGCACGATTGTTGGTACTTCTGAGAGAGTATGAAACTAACATCCAGTAACATCCGGGCAAGGCTAATGTGGTTTGACACGCACTTAGTCGAAAATATGGGTTGATACTTGTTTTTGATTCCTTAATCCTTCATGATTGAGAGCGTTTGGTTGTTGAGCTTGTGTACGAGGTCTGCGTGGCTATTAGGCGAGTAGAGGTTAGAGTATAACCACTCATGCTACAGATCAAAGAAGCTCAATAGGGACGACGGTGAGTTGTGGGCTATTGTGCAGAATGATGAAGACGGAAACATACTGAGTTCAGTGTGATGATGTCGGTGGTTGTGTGGTTTTAACACGATAGGTTATTGTGTCCAAATGATCAGGCACTTCGCGAGAAGGTTATGACGGAAGCTCATAGTTCTCCATTTACTATTCATCCAGGTTCAACCAAAATGTACAGAGATTTGAAACAGTACTTTTGGTGGAATGGCATGAAGCAAGATGTGGCTACATTTGTATCCAAATGTATGACTTGTCAGCAGGTCAAAATTGAACATCAGAGGGCTAGTGGTTTGTTACAGCCGTTGGAGATTCCTATGTGGAAATGGGATGAGATTTCCATGGATTTCGTTACTGGTTTGCCTACTACTCAGAAAAGACATGATGCGATTTGGGTGGTGATGGATCGGTCTAACAAGTCTGCTCATTTCTTACCCATTCGGAAGAACTATGGTATTAGTAAGTTGGCGGAGATTTTTCGACAGGAAATCGTTAGACTGCATGGTACACCGACTTCTATTGTGTCCGACAGAGATCCGAAGTTTCGTCTTCAATTTTTGGAAAAGGATTACAGAAAGCTTGTGGAACTCGTCTTAAGTACAGTACAGCATTTCATCCATCAAAAACGATGTTCATTCAAGAGAGGACCATACAGATTTGGAACGATATGTTGAGCGGGCTGTGTTTGGAATGGACAGGTAGTTGGGATGGAAAATTTGTGCTTGGTGGAGTTTGCTACTATAATACAATCAGTTGGCATGCTAGATCCAATGCATGCCACCTTTCGAGGCTTTTGTATGGTGAAAATGTCGGAGCACATTTGCTGGGATGAGTAGGTGAACGTTTTGATTGAAGGTCCGGAAGCTCATCAAGATTACTAATGAGAAGTGGCTTGTTGCTAAGGGAGAAATTGAATGAGCTAGATAGTGACTGAAGAGTTATGCTGTAGCATCGACGTGGACTTTGAGCTTTCAAGTTGGAGACGTGTATTTCTGAAGCTTTCCCATTCAGAGGAGTTAAACGATTTGGGATCAAGGGCAGCTCAGTCCTCGATTCATCGGTCCGTTTGAGATTTTGGAAAGTATTGGAGAGGTTTCGGAGCGTCTTGTGCTTCCACCGCCGTTATCGCCCGTTCACGATGTCTTTCATGTATCTATTTTGAGAGGTACCCATTATCATCCATTGCATGTCGCGTCTTATCCTTTTTGATCGGATTCGCCTGATATGTCCTTGTCTGAGGAACCCTGAATTCCATTCTGGTTCTGCAAGAGATGCAGTCATGAGAACAAAGTCCTATCCTTTAGTGAAGATTACTTTGGAAGAATCACCCAGAGCGCTGAGGTCAACATATGGGAACAGAACACGAGTCTATGCGAGCTAGTTATGCTCTTTCACTTTGTTAGTTCGGTATGCGTGTACTTCGTTTCGTTCTCATTTCTTTTTCATTCCGGTTGATTACAATTTTCGAGGACGAAATTTTTTTTTTAGAGGGGAAGAAGTTGTAAAACCTAAAAATCTCAACAAGTGTAAAATTACCAAAATACCCCTAAGGCAATAAAATACACAAAAGCATGAATAAACTTCATTTAAATCTTAGAAATTATAAAAATACAACATATGACAATTATGAAATTTATGTAAGATTAAAATACCTTATATTGTATAAGAAAAATAATTAATACTTATGTATATATATTGTTATGCCGAATTATGTATATTTAATTATTTATACATTACAATTAATATAAAATAAATAGGGATAATTACAAAATAAATATTGGCAAGTGAAAAATCAGATTCAGTCCATTTTGAAAGCCCACAAACTCGGCCAAAATACCCTATTATATTTATCTATGCATTTTAATTTGTTAAATCCTAAAATAAATTAAACCGAAACCCTAAAAATACAAGAGGCGGCATCAAGAATTTTTCCAGAGCTAGCACGAATTTTCTAAGGTGTTTTGAAGGCCAAGGATCGTGGTAAAAATATTGGAAAGATTGTTTAAGGCTTGGTTCGATCGTCAAAATTTATTTGGTTCGAAAAACAAATTCGTGTATCAATAATTAGAAAAATCACCAAGGATCATTAAGGGTATTTTTGGGATTCATATTTCATATCATTAATTAGTTCTATGCTAAGAAAAAATTATCATGCATGTTATTTTGGTCGAAATAATTAAAACATGTTCGAAACCCTAATTTTTAGCTAGTTATGTAATCGGCATTTATAATATTTGTAAAATTGATTTTATATTTTTCTAAGGTTTTTTATATCATATGTAACTCAGATAAAATGTTGGATAAATTTAGGAGAGGTTCGAAAAATTGTTTGGGGTTTTTCTTTGTTTGCCGATTTTCGAATAAAGGGAAAAAGGGAAGAAAAAGGTTAAAACAAATTAGGGTTAGGGTTTTGCTAATTTTTCCAGGTTCATTTAATGCTAATGATTGGGTAATAATTGTGTTGGTGATTGGGAAAAATCAAATTAGGGTTTTATGTATTTAATTTGTTAGCCGATTATGATTTTAAAATATAAGGGGGTGATTTGTAATTTCTGAAACTATGAGGCCTATTTTAAACATGTTATTATACTTATTATATTCTGTATAAAATAAGTTGGGGGGTATAAAATGTCATATTGATATTATTTTGGATTAAAATGGTTAATTACATATAATAAGTAATTAGAAATTAATTAATTAAAATAGAGGGACTGAAATTGTAAATTCTGAAAAGTGGAAGGTTTGGTTAGTATTTAATGTATAAAGTATGAATTTGTCATATTTGAATCTATAAGGACTTGTTTTGTAATTATGGATAATTAAAGATATTGTTTAAATAATTAATAAACAAAAAGGGCTAAATATGTAAATTGTGTAAATTAAAGGTTTGACTTGTAAATACAGAAAATGGAAGGTATAATCTGAATAAAATGTGAAACTTTGATATTTACACTTTTAACCTTGAAAATTGTTGATTTTGTATATTAAACCCTAAAATATGGAAAGTTGTCATATTTAACCCTAAACTTGTAAGGTTGACATGTTAAGTCCCTAAACTATTCAAAATACTTAATAGAATCTCAAATGATGAATATTACTAATTTTGGAAACTTACTAAAAATGGAAAGTTACTAAAAATGGAAAGTTACTAAAAATGGAAAGTTACTAAAAATGGAAAGTTACTAAAAATGGAAAGTATAACTTAATTGAATGGTTTGTAATTCGAATTCATCATTTCTTTAGGTTTGGTCAAGAGGGAGTGATTTTGATTTCCTGTGGTGTTTTCTTTGATTTTTGCTTTGCTTCAGAATAAGGTACAGATATTCTGACCTTATCGTTAAGGTTTCTCATGACATATTCCTCTCTATCTTTAATTTCCTATGTGATTTGCTACATTTGCTCTGAGCCTTTTATCTTGGCTCTCTTATATGATCTGTTATTATGTTCTATTTGAACCCTGCTATGCTACCTTTGATATTTGAACCTTTGATATTTGAACCTTTGGCATTGAACCTTTGCTATGATCCCTTTGAAATGAACTTTGATATGACTTTGCTTTGAACCCTTCAGTTTGAGAACCAAGCCACTATTTGTTTCCTAGCCATGAAGGTAACATGGCCGTGTCATTGATGCACCTTTGGCATGACTCATGTGTGAGTGAGTGATTTCTCATACCGTCCCCCATTTGATATTATATGTGCACTATGAAGATTATTATTTGTTTAAGGGGCGTATGGATGCATCCTAGATTTGTTTTGTATTCGATGGATTATGACATTATGATATATGTATATTTGGTGACTGATGTTTGGGTGCATTCCACGTCTTTCACATTTTGGAGCTCGCGACTCCATGGTTACTATGATATGATTTGTTTGGGCTTGGTAATTGGACTTGATTTGATTTTCTGATTCATCTTACCTTACACTATGAATTGACTTCTGATTTGTCTTACCTTATATTTGTATTCCTTTGATCATGTCTTGTGATATCCTTTGCACCTTATATCGTATCCTTTGATTTCCCATTATCTTTTGCATTCGATTATATATATCTGTTCACTAGGCTTTGTAAGCTCAGCCGCACTTTCTTTTCCTGCGGCAGGTATCTAAGCTAGGAGCTGGGGTTGCTTTCGGGATATGAGTGCTGAGTGTGGACTTACCCTAGAGATCTTAGTTTTGATATATGATTTGTTACTTTTCGAGACCTTCGTTATTTCGGTTATTTCGTTTGGATATGTCTGTCCTTTGAGAACTTATGTACCTTAAGTCATGTTGACTTATTTTCCTTTGGTTATTTATTTGAGACTTCCGCTGTTTATGCTTGTGTTATGATTATGTATGCTTTTGATGTCACACCATATTTGTAATACTTCTACCCTTTTGGGTCGGGCGTTACAAAGCAGATGGGAAATAACCATAAAATTTCTTTGGCTCTCTTCAGAATTACTGATCTAGAACACATCATCAACGATATCCAGATTCGTCATCAAGAAGATAAGGAAAGTCTTCTGAATGCCATCAATGAACTCAAGATCAGCCAAGAAGGACCATCGGACTATTATATTAGATCTTAGTTATCACTTTTATGAACTTATCCAAGGGATGTGGGGTATAATAAAAACACTTGTCACAACTTGACTATGAATAGTATAAAGGCAAGTTGTTCATGATATAATACAATGGAAATCCCGTTATATACCTTGTTATTTGATAATACCGATTTATCTCTCTTGCATCACCATCTCCGTCATCATCATTATGAATCATACCCTGACTTCTAAATAAATCATAGATACTTATTTGATATGAATTATCTATGATTTCGATATCACTATTGTGACAATGTTTATTTTGCAATTTAATCATTTTATGACTTGGGGGGTCTCCCCCCCCCACCCCCCTCCCCCATTCTTATTAGTGTGTCTTATGTTGATATAATGCCTCCAGTAGGACGTCAAACATCTGAAGCAACGCCTGGACTCAAGCTGCCACTAAAAAACTAGTTGCTGACAGTGTCACTGCAGCTCTGGAAGCACAAGCTATAACAATGGCAGGTACTAGTAGTTCATGTGGAACCTATACAAGTGATGGTTCTTTTGAATCATTTAAGCTCGAGGTTGTTTAGACCTCATCTAGGATAATATAGTAACAATGATATAAATTGCACAGCGGAAATAATAAACACAAATCAAAGTTACTTCGTGGTTTTTCCTATATAAATCAACAAGCCACATATACTATTTGATCACGATAGATCGGTTACTGCTAACTAGTAAAAAGGGATCAAAGATCCTTGAGGCCTAAAACTTCTAGGACGTCTACACTAATTATACAAACGTGTCAACACACAATTTTGTTTATAGTCGAACTCTAATATGATGAAAACACACACTTTTCTGGATGCCTAAAACAATATGCCTGGACCTCACTTTTTAGCATAAGGAGTCAAGGCTTACTTGGAAACTATAAAGATATTAATGAGTGATATCATTATAATTATTCATACTTGTATTTCTCATTAATATTCATCTTTATCTTCTTTTTGACCAAATCTTCATTATCTCCTACATCTTGTAGAATCCCATAATAACAACTTTGGTCCTTCTTGTTTCCATCTTGTTTCATTCTTGTTTTGTCTTATCAACTCAAATATAATTCCTAACAATCTTCCCCTAGTTGATAATGACAAAACCAAATAAGCACGAACTTCCCCTTAAGCTACCAAGGATCTATAAGTTGCAAATCATCAAATCTTCTTCCCCTTTTTGTCATCATCAAATAGGAGACTAAAGTATGCAACTTTGATCTTCACAACTACGAACCAATATTACACTTCTAATCCAAGTATTCCAATGACCCAAATTGCCCTCAATTTACGCACCTTAGAAAATGAACTTGACGCCAGTAGATACTTACACTACCAGTAGTAACAAGGCTTGTAGTTGTAAAAACCTTCACTCATGTAAGAAAAAAAACACTAAACAATTATAAAACTTTAATTAAAAAAAAAAACCATGTAAATGGTTAAACATTTTAACAATAAGCTTCCCCTAAAACCCATATGTTAACCATTTCTTGAATCTTCAATTCTGTAGGCTCTATGTAATGATTACTGATGAAGAAAACTAAGTATAACGAACTTGATGCTGAAGTAGAACAACCCAAACTTGTGTCTTATGTCTTGTACTATCCACGTGACTTCGAACGTATACCCAAAACCGATGTATAAGGAGACCGCAATCTCTTGACAATAATCCTCATCTTCTATGAGACACATAACCAAAGTGATAGCAAATGTGAGCATTGAGCACCATAAGTTAGATCACACACCTTTGCTAGATTCGTCAATTCTTCGTCACAACATGAACGCACGAACAAGTTATCTTCAAAGTGTAACACCCACTTTAAGATATGATAAGAACACAAACCCAAATAATTCCACTTCATCGTCAAATAGATGATAAATAATAATCTTCGTAACCAATTGAACAAATAAAATGAGCCATTAAATCTTTAAGAACATTTAAAATCACAACCAAAAACCAAACATCCATGTTTGTGTTGTCTGACTTCTCAAAATTCTTCTCTGTCCGATATCAAATATAACTGGCAGTAGTAACTTCTTTCTTGGACGACAAAGGCAGTACAAACATATTTTCCAATAGCAGTACTAAAAATCAACGAGCAATACTCACAACTTACTACTGTTCTCTTATTTACTTGGCAGTTGAAACATTCCGTAAACATTACAACCTTGATATCGAATCAAGAAACACTTGCTCCTCCTTGATGTCGTTCACACATGATAACATGTTTCTGCTTTGATTATAATTAGGGTTTGACAAACCCTAATGTTGACGAATATGACTAGCATCCAAAACAGAAAACTTGAACCTTCGTTTCTTCATAAATTCGACATCAAAACAAACCTTGTAGATCCTAGATCAAGAGCCCCATGGCTCTGATACCAATTGTGGAAACCTAAAACACGTGATAGGTTCTTTGATCGTTTAAGCTCGAGGTTGTTTAGACCTCATCTAGGATAATATAGTAACAATGATATAAATTGCACAGCGGAAATAATAAACACAAATCAAAGTTACTTCAAGGTTTTTCTTTATTAATCAACACAGCCCCAAATTTAACTATTTTGATCAGATTAGAACGGTTAATCTATAATAGTAAAGGATCAAGACCTTGAGGCTAAACTCTAGATGTCTACACTAATTATACAAACGTGTACACATACACTTTTGTATCTAGTCGACTCTCATATGATGAACATACACTTTTCTAGATGCCTAAAATAATATGCCTAGACCTCCTTTTATAGCATAAGGAGTCAAGGCTTACATGGAAACTAATAAAAGATATTAATGAGAGAATCAATTAATTATTCATCTTTATCTTATCATTAATATTCATCTTTATCTTCTTTTTGACCAAATCTTCATTATCTCCTACATCTTGTAGAATCCCATAATAACAACTATGGTCCTTCTTGTTTCCATGTTGTTTCATTCTTGTTTTGTCTTATCAACTCAAATATAATTCCCAACAAATCCCAACAGGAACACCAGTCCTACTGGAACTCCTGTAGTAAAAACGGTAAACTACAAAGAATTCATAAGCTGTCAACCTTTCTACTTCAATGGTACGGAAGGAGCAGTTGGCCTCATCCGCTAGTCTGAACGAACCGAATCAGTATTCTCTCAAAGCAAATGTGCTGAGGAAAACTGATTAGTGTTAAATTCAACCCTTTATATATATAAATAAAAATAAATATATATATAAATATATAATACTTATAAATATATAATAAGGATCAAAATCCACAAAATCAATGAAACCGGAAGTAGTATAGAATATTCCCGGGTCGTTTATCCCCAACGAAGAGTGAATTCGAAAGTCGAGAGTCGGATTGACATTTAATGATTGAATGGAAGAGATTTGGATTGGATTTCTAATTCTACGAAGGATTTAATGCAATCTACTCTAAAAATGAAAAAGGCACACAAATTATACTAAAAATGTAAACGGAATGTGAAAACAACACTTAAAAAAATATTAACCTAAAATGATTTTTTCACTTTTAATAGACTCTAATTAACTAAAAAGTAAGATTGAAGAAAACTAGAACGAAAACGGAGTTGATTTGAGCTTCAAAACACAAAAAACGTGAACGGGAACGAATCCCGTTCTTTAAAAAATGAAATTTTGCAAAAACAACCCTACAAGAGCAAATCTATTTTTCTTAGGTGCAATATGATAAAAGAAAATTTAAAAAAAAAGAATTTTAATTTTTTTACTTTTAAATTTTTTATTATGAATTAAAAACTGTTTTAACAAAGATTAATTATTAAAAATAGTAAACGATTTTGGAAAATTATGAAAAAATGCAGGAAAATAGTTTATGCTATAAAAAACCTAGGAAAAATGCAAACTCGATCAAACAACATATAAATAAGCAGAAAATAAGCTGTAAAGGGCTGAAGGGCTTAAAGCTAAAAAGGGGTTATAAATTAAATAGTGCAAGACTTAACCAGATGGCCCTACTGGCGCTACTGGTTAAGTGTGTCGGAGTGTGGGACGTTGGTATGAAAGGGGGAGGTCCAGGGTTCGAGCCTGGACCTCTTCTTTTTAGTAAAAATATTTTTTTCTTCTTTTTTTTAAAAAAAACTTATAAAATAGGTAAAAATAAGCTAATTTAAAAAAGATACTTTTTTACAAAAACTTAAAATAAGCAGAAAATTAAGCAATCAAAAAGAGGAGAATGACTTTTTAACACTATGTCTTAAGAAAAACTAAACTGTTAAGCTACTTCTATGGACAAACAAACCAATAAGAAACCTAAATAAGCAAAGACATAAGGGCTACCTAACCTAATAAGCAAAAAGCACAAAAATGAACTAAGGAAATCTAACAGATAAGCACAAAAATAAGCAACTAAAAAGGCAGTTTCTACTTTTTTCAACTAAGCCTAAGCTAAGCTAAACTGTTAAGTACTACAGGAAAAATAAGCTAAAGGAAATGAAAACTAAGCTAAGGCAGATAGACCCTAACACCTAATAAGCTACTACAAATAATAATAAGCCAAGGAATAAGGCAAATAAGCCAGAAAGAGCAAATAAGCACTTGGTCTAAAACCTGATGCAGGGCAGCCTAAGGGACAGATTTAAAGCTTATTTTTAAGCACTAAAAAGGCATCCTTAGGGCTAACAGCTTATAAGAGCTTATAGTTTGGCTTATTAGCTTTCTAGGAAAACAAAGAAAACCAGGTTTGAAGCTCAAATAAGGAAAGAAAAAGCTAAGGGAAAGTGGCTACTTGCACTAGCACATACTGACTTGGATTTGTCAGTTTTAAAAGACAATAAGCAGTCCTCAAAATAAGCTAGATAAAAAGCTCCTAAGGCAAAAACAAGTTTAAACAGATTTAGAATGGCTCTTAATGAGCTTGTGCACAAAATTTTGAGGTCTAAAAACAATTTATGCTATATGATATTTAGATTTGAAAAAGACAGTTTTGTACTAAAAGACTTTTAAGAAAACTTGGACAGATTTTAAAACAACAAAAGGAAACTTAATGAAAAACAACCTACTGCATTTAGACTCAAAAAGACACTAAAAACAAGTTTCAAAAGAATGTTTTACAAATCAAATCAAATAAGCCCTTGAGATACTGTTGTCACCACAGTTTCAAAAAGAGCAATTTATAAAAACTTTTAAACAAACTTTGAGACCTAAAAATCTTAGAAAACTGATTCACCACAGCTTAAAAAGAGTTTGTACAAGTAACCAAAGTGACCCAAAGGTTTTTGAGCACAAATGACCCACTTTACCCTACTAAACCAAACACCCCTTTAAGTTTTAAAGGTCCTTTTTTAAAACTGATTAAAGGTGATTTAAGGCGTGGTTTTTGAAAACAGATGAACACATAAACATAAAAGGCATAAATAAGCAAATCTCATCAGAAAATAAGCACTGAAAAGTACTAAATAAGCAAAGTGGAAATAAGCTGTTTTAAAGGCTATGCAAGACAGTTTTTAGCACAAGCTCAAACTAAATAACAACTAAGCAATAAAAGGCACACATAAGCATAAAGAAACATAAATAAGCATAAATAAGCACAAGATAAGCAATGCTACAGTAAAAAAGCAAAAAAATTGGAAAAATAAGAAAACTTACCAAGCCCTTGCTTAAAACAGGGCAAATATAAGATTCTACAAGCTCTAGCTTGTCAAAGACAAGCTAGTGAGGTCTTAAAAGCTCTTCCAAGATTAGCTTATCATCCAAAAGCTGTGGTAATTTAAGGGTGATTTCTTTTTGAGATTTTTATAAAATTTTCTTAAGTTTTTTTTATGCTTTTCTTAAAATAGCTAGCTTATAAGATTAAAATAGAGCTTAAAACAACTTATGAAGAGCTTTTAACAATAAGAAAAAGTAGAACTCAAAACTTAACTAAAAACTTGGAATTTTCATTCATACTAATAAAAACTGTTTACAAGACATGGAATTTAAATAACTTAAAATGATTTAAAACTAAGACTAGGTGAAACTAAAAAAACTACTTGCCCTTAGGCTTACAAATGAGTCCTACTTATACTAAACGACTAAGTGTCTTTGACTTCTTCAATCTTTATCTTCTTCCCCTTGTGTTTCTTTGCTGAGACAGAAACATGGTGTGTTTGTTGTGTGAGGAGAAGCTTGATTTGATCATAGCCGTCCATTTTGAGTAGTCCCCAAGCCTTATGATCTTATCCCTTCATTTCTTGTCTTGTTCCATAGTCGAATAGGGTTGGAGAGGATTGCCAAGGTGTCTTTTGGCTGTTTTTGTGGTGGGTTAGGGTTAATTAATAGAGTTTGTAGTGTGGTGAATGTGTTTTGTTTGTTTGTTGCAGGAAAGGACACACACGATATGTGTGGGAGATATACAGTGATTCATTGGCGGGAAATTTGGTTAAAGGGTTTAACTGGGTAAAGGTTTTAAGAGTTGACACATTTGGCCCCTAATGGTGTATATGAGTATTTCATGAATGGTCCTCGAGGTGTGATAAGGGTTTTGGGGATTGGCAGAACTGGCCCCTCAAGGTGATTTATGTTATTGCATGAATGGTCCTTGAGGCCTAACAACGTTAAAAGGTTTAAGGGATAGGGACTTAACGGCTGTTAAAGGGTACTTGGGCTTTTCCTTTGAATTTGGGACGAGTTTATTATAAAGGGGTAAAGGGAAATTTGGGCCCATTTGGTTTACAAGGCTTATAGTAAGTGACTTAATGGGCTGCCTAGGCCTATTAGATCGGTACGGGTGGCCCATGAAGTATTTCTTTGTTTTTCGGTTTTGGCTTTGACTTTATCGGGGTTGACTTTGTGTTGACTTTATCTTTTTGACTTGGCTTTGATTTTGACTTTTGCTTCACGCTCTTTCCGTTCTCGTGCTTGGTTTTGTCGTTTTTGTCTTTTTCTTAGATATCCGTTTCCTGCACAATACAAATGCAAAACATACAAATACAATGTATTTTTGGTACGTTTTTAGTCATTTAAGTTCGTTTTTAAAGGTCAAAGGTATGTGTAGTTAAGCACATACCAAAATCCCCCATACTAAGACATTGTCGTGTCCTCACGCAATGCTATAAGTAAGCACTTAGAAAACTAAGAATCTCAATCCTCCTCGACTAATAACCTCGAAAAGTAGCTAAGTGTTCGTCAAGGGGAATTTAAAGACTCATAAGTTTTGAAAAGCCCCGTCTTTACCATTTTTAAATATATACTCTTATTCCTACACATATTTTTGTATTTTTCATTTTTCTCATTTTTTTGTACTTTTCATATTAAGCAACTAACTAACTTATTTGACTTTCGTTATTTTATAACTTTTAGGGATCATAGAACAAGATGCATTTCGATCCGAGAATGCCCCAAAAAGGATAAATTCATCGTCCTCGACTTTTCACTTGCTCCAAACCAAGCTTAAAACGAAATCACAGTTAAATATCAGTTAAGATGCTAACACTACTCATATTTGCAACTTGTGAACTTTTCACTCTCGACAATTATTATATCTTAGGTGTATGTGCTATTTTGAATTTCAACCATGGATCAACGTTTTGCAAAATTCTATGTTTCACGTTCCACCCAAGAATAATGAGTTTGAAGGCGAGATCATCCCATGTAGCGACTTTCGTCTCGGCACATCCCAACCTTGCGGCTAAGTGACCAGGCTTTTGACACCTCACAGAGACTAGTATCGGGACTCACGGACCTTAGGTTTCAAAAACTCTCAGGTTTCTCGTATACACATAGCTTATAAAATAGAATAGTCAAAGTTCAAAAGCATATTTGAATTTAACAAAAAGAGATCTATTTATTAATTCACACTTAAATATTAAACATTGATGCAATTGTAACCCTCGACCTTTTAGAAGGCTGCAACATCGGTTGTGAGCCGGCAAGATGCAGCAAACTTTTATCAGTCTCGGATTTTTATTCTTACTATGGGCTTTCTTTAGAAGGCTGTAACATCGGTTGTGAGCCGGCAAGTTACCAGTGAAACTTTTTATCATCCCACAGCTTATATTTATT
>BQNB010033509.1:22500-52268 GCA_026074375.1 Tanacetum coccineum
TTCTCAAGAAGATGAGTCATCGGTCAGGAAATTTTGGAAAAATCCTTAATGAAACGTCGGTAGAAACCGGCATGACTGAGAAAACTCCAAACACCCTTGACGGTGGTGGGATGAGGTAACTTAGCAATCACATCGACTTTGGCTTTATCAATCTCAATCCCATTTTTGGAAATCTTATGGCCAAGGACAATGCCTTCCTTTACCATAAAATGACTCTTTTCCCAATTTAGACAAAGGTTGGTGTCTTCACACCTTTGAAGCATCTTGTCTACATGAGAGAGTCAATTTCCGAATGAATTCCCAAAGACCGAAAAGTCGTCCATAAAGACTTCCATCATTTTTTTGATCATATCATGAAAGATAGCCATCATACACCTTTGGAACGTGCCCGGTGCATTGCATAAGCCAAAAGGCATGCGACGGTAGGCGAACGTTCCATAAGGACACGTGAATGTTGTCTTTTCTTGATCATGAGGGTCGATGGGAATTTGAATGTAACCCAAGAAACCATCGAGAAAACAATAGTACTCGTTTCCGCTAATCTCTCGAGCATTTAATCCATAAACGGTAGTGGAAAGTGGTCTTTACGGGTGGCTTCATTTAACTTTCGGTAGTTAATGCATACACGCCAACCCGTAACCAATCGAGTCGGGATTAACTCATTTTCATCATTTTCAACAACGGTAAAGCCACCTTTTTTTGGTACGCAATGTACGGGGCTTACCCAAGGACAATTCAAGATCGGGTAAATTAATCCGACGTCAAGAAGTTTTTCAACCTCCTTTTTGATGACATCGTGGATTTTCGGATTCACCCGTCTTAGGTGTTGAACCGCAGGTTTGTAGTCCTTTTCCATAAGAATCTCGTAAGTATAAAATTCTGGGTTAATACCCTTGATGTCGGAGAGTTTCCAAGCGATGGCTCGCTTGTGTGACTTCAAAACCTTTATGAGAGCGGCTTTTTCCTCGACACTCAAATCTTTAGCAATTATGACGGGCAACTTGTTGTTACCTTCCAAAAATGCGTATTCGAGATGAGGAGGTAAGTCCTTGAGTTCGACTTTGGGAGGTTCATCAATTGAAGATTTATCAGTTTTAGCTTCACAAACTTTAAGTTCTTTTTGAATTTCTGGCAAATAATTTCCTTGAGTGGGAGGGGGTAATGATGGATCATCATTGAGAAATGATTCAAGAAGAAGAATATCCCCCTCCGGGTCGTAATAAGAGTCATCAACTTCCGGTGAAGTTGGATCATCTTCAAGAGCAAGGAAAGCATCGACTTCCTCGAGAAGAAAATCACTATCCCCGAAGGGAGTGAGAGTCGGAGAAGAGGTAGAAACGATCGGGTCATAATAAGGAGTGGGATTGCCACTCGCGATCACATCGGAGAAACCGAGAACTTCTTGAGAATACTCCTCACAAGCCATTTCAATGACGTCGATTCGGTTCGCCGTCATATCATCGTAATTAGAGGAGTATCTCGAAGTTTGGTCAAGATTGAATGTTACGGCTTCTTTTCCAACACGAAGAGTTAATTCTCCTTCGTAAACATCAATCAAAGCACGTCTGGTCTTTAAGAAGGATCTCCCGAGAATTAGGGGGACTCAGGGATCGGCATCAAAGTCTACGACTACAAAGTCGGCCGGGAATTGGAACTTTCCTACTTTTACGTCGACATCTTCGGCGATACCGATCGGTTGGGTAATCGAACGGTCCGCAAGTTCAAGAGTCATACAAGTAGGAGTGAGTACCGGAAGAGAAAGTTTTTCCCACACGGATAATGGCATGAGATTTATGCTTGCGCCAAGATCGGCCAAGGCTAAGCATTCATCCATTCCGAGAAAATCACATGGTATGAGAAATTTTTTGGGGTTCCAAGTTTTTCGGGTCCTTGTTGAGGATAAAACGGCAGCAAGGATCATTTCAATATGGTTCTAGCCATTTCATACTTTAATTTTTCTTGGTTCCATTAGGCTTTTTAAGGTCGAGGCAAAATTTAGGCATAAGTATCAAAGCATTGTTATTACAAATAATGTCCAAAACCATAACACTCCTGTTTGCTCGGGATTAGGTCCTCAGTGTGTATAATCCTACGTTATTAAAACCATGGGGGTGGGAGACTTTTTCAAAATACTGGAATTATACGGTGCAGGGTGTCGTGGACGTGGCGGCGTAATTACGAGTACGGTTAACTACTAACGTTTTAACGGGGACGCAGTTATTTATATTTTTCGACCTCTCCAATGTTTTTGATAAGAACAAATGTAAAAACTTAGTTTACGATAAAATTAAATAGTTTTAAATTAATAACATAAAATTCTATTTTATATGATTAATCACTTAGGTATGGATTAACATATCATTAAACATGGTTTGTGATCATAAAAATAATTTTTTTTAATTACTTATACTTCACAAAAATGTTTTATATATAAAATATTAAACAAATATTTTATTTATAAATTAAAAATAGGTTTTTATTAAAAACATAAAATTTAAATTTCAAATTCCCCCCTCCCCCAAAATGAAATGTTCCATAACAGATACAACCTTCACCACAAAAGGACAAAAAAGGGAGCGGAGTCTAGTGGCGGCCCCCTTATATATAAGGGGCCGCCGGGACCGCCACCAGCAACGGCTATTTTTTTGCCATATAAAAATACTGGGGCACACCCATTTCAAAATCAAGGACTTTCCTCTTGCCAGAAAAATTCTAGTCAGGTATTAGTTTTCTCTCTTCTTCCTTTCTTTCTAAAACACATATCTTGATCACTAACATACTTGATTTTGTTTCAAGTGAGTAATTCAGTTCTTTCCTCCCTTCTTTACCTTCTAATCAAGTGGCAAAGAGATTGTAAACAATCGTAGTATTCTAACGATATGAATTGTTATCAAGTGTTCTTTTCTCTCTTCTCTTTCATTCAAAGATTATCAAACATTCATTATATTTATTTTTGCGTTGTTGTATTTAATTGATCAAGTTTTGATCAAGTGTGTAGTTTGTTATATGGTGCTGATTGGATTGTGGTGTCACATCCAAGGAGTGTTGATCTTGTGAGAGTTTGATAAGAATTAGTGAAGTCTTAGATTGGTTCTAGCTAAGATTAGGACTCGACATCTAGCTTAGTGTCAGAAAAGTAAGTAAGCGACGTGTAAATGGTTTCTCCGCCTAAAGGGAGCTTGTTGACATAGTGAAATCTCGAGTGGAGGTGCTCGGGGAGTGAGTAGAATGATTGAGGTGCTTCGTTGCCGGAACCACTATAAATCTCCAGTGTCTTGGTTTGATCGTTCTTTCTTTATCTCATTTACTTATTACTTGCTTTATAGATTGTTTAGCTGTGATCTTAATTGTTGGTTGATTGACATACATCTCGAATCAAACTATTTCATAAGCAAACTTTTAAAACGCTAATTAACCGGTAAAACTATTCAACCCCCCTTCTAGTTTCTACAATTGGTATCAGAGCAAGGTCACTCAAGATTTTTAAATTTATTGTATTTTAAAGCTTGGTCGATCTTATGGATTACGACAAATATCATAGAAGGGCAATCTATGCAAAGTCCACCCTTTTTTAAGCGATAGTGTTATTTATTTAGACAATAAATAGATTCAGAGAATATGTTAATCAAAAGATCTAGATAGTTGGCATGTTATTACCATTGGTGATTTTTAACTATTATCAAATCCGAAACCAACTTGATGAGGTTATCCCTTTTGATAATACAAACGATGATTCTTAAGAATGGCTTGCAAAAAATAATGAAGCCAAAATGGTTATTTACAATGCTTTGCCTAGAAAAGAATATGAACGAATTTTCATGTGTAATTTACTTAGTAAAATTTCACACAACTCTCTCTTTCTCTCTTGCATAAGCCACGACAACAAACCCCCCTTTTATAAAATCCATAGCTTGATTTTCTAAGACCATACAAGCATTCAAACATCATTCCTGTGATAACCTAAGGTGTTTTGAAGGGTTGGTTAAAGGTTTACAAGTATTGAAGCAAGAAAAGCAAGATTAGGGTTTCTAATTGGAATTAGGATTTTTAAGTTGTGCAAGCTTTGGTTTATCACCTAAAATAGGGTTTAGATATTGTGGTTCATCATATTACATTATATTAAGGTCATCTAAAACCCTTTATGTCTTTACATTTATCATTTTATGTGTATATTTGTTTTATTTAGGAAAATCACCAATTAGGACTTTTAAACATGTAAAAAGAGTTTTTACTTGTGATCATCATTTTGTACACTTTTTATATGTTATGTGATTGGTAATATCATGATATAATGGGATTATAAGTATTGTAACATGTTTGTTAAAGCATAAAAAGTGTATACATAAACTAGTGATTAAAAGTTACTTAAGAAAGTTTAAGATTTTAAAGCCTTGTTAAGGACTTGATATTTTGGACTCATGGACACCATATGGACCTATGGACATTATATATGTATGGCATATGATATAAAAGGTTGTGGAAAACTTGTGGTATTTTATTAGGTTAAAAAGTATATAAAAACAAGTGTATATAATTAGTTATATAAAGGACATAAAAGGGCTGTTTGGTTTTGAATTCCAAACAGTGGGGATTACATTTTTATAAAATAATACGTCTCATGACGATTCCGGGCATATAAGGAACTTGAAAAACCGATTTATAACGAAAAAGATACGTAGTTTACGAGTTTTACGATAATAACCGGAGTTATAAAAGAATTTTTATAAAAACTTGTTATAAAAATTCTACAAACAGAAGGTTTGGTATTTTTATTAAATCACACATATTTTTAGGATTCCAAAACAATAAGAAACGTAATTTTTCAATTAAAAACGAAGAAGTTATGAATTACGCGAGTTTATATACTTAAAATGTATAAAAATACTTTTATAAAAGTTACTGTTCATCTCAGGAACATTTGTTTTTGTAAACCTCATAAATAAATAGAACTTTCAATTATGAGATCGTGCTCGAAAGAATTACTAAAAACGGAGCTAAAACGAATAAAATACGGCGTTTACGATAATTAAAGTTTATAAAAGTAATTTTATAAACTATGAACAGTAAAATTTACTATTCATGACAGAAACATATATTTTGAAAACATCAATAAATTGATAGAACTTTCAATAACGAAGACGTACTCGAAAGAATCGCTAAAAACGGAGCTATAACGAATAAAATACGACATTTACGGGTTTTACGTTAATTAAAGTTATAAAAATAAGTTTATAACTGGTATGAACAGTAAAAATCACTGTTCATCAGAGGACTAAAAATATGAAAACGTCAAATTTTGATAACTCGTCTTAATACGAAAGCGTGGACATAAGAAACGCAAGAAACGGACTTGAAACGTGAAAGTTATGTCATTTTTACCAAAGGTATATTTATAAACGTTTTAACTTTATAAATATGATTTCACTAAAACAATTAGATGGTGATTAGCTATATAGAATTATATATGGTAGTAGTTACCCAATGTGATTAGTACTTATACGACCTATATTGGATTAGGTTGCACTCGATCATTACCGTGACGCATTTTCTGTGATACACTTGATATTCGCTCACTCAAGGTGAGTTCATAGCCCCACGTTTTACATGATTTGTTTTATAAGTTTTTGGGGTGAGAAACATGCACTGTTTTATAATTGGACACAAGTGGATAAGTTTTACATTATGATTACGTGTTGCCTAAGTAGCGATAACCCTAGTTGAGCCCATTATCATGAACTGTCAGTTACTGGATTGTGAGCGCGAATGTTATGAATAGATCTATTGGGATTGACATCCCCGTTCGGGTGATTAGCTATCACTGGGCAAACGAACGTATACCATGTCGAACATAGGATGTTGCGGGTTAGAACATCATCACGGGCAATGTAGGCCATTTATATGGTATTCATTTATGTCGAGCTTCAGTGTCATGAGCTTAGGGCAACGTAATTACATTTATATGATGTCTGCATCTGTTGCATTATCATACACTTGGGAAATCTTGTGGTCCTACAATATACGATTTATCAAACCTATGAATTCACCAACATTATTGTTGACGTTTTAAAGCAATGTTTTTCAGGAGGTCAATAAGCACGAGGTGCAAGGGATACATTGGTGGTTTTGATTTGGATATCATGCATTAAAGATTTTGTCGCATTACATTTTGTATAACTGTTATGGGCTAGAAATCTTTGTATTTTGAACAAGTGGACAAGTGAAGCTTCGGCTTATGTAACAAATACTTTGTTAATTCCAATGTATCAGTTTTAAACGACTTTTTGGTCGTTCTATATACATCTTGTGTTATTGATCTATGAAGTAACACGCCCCGGACCCTTATTCCGCTGCGACCCAATTTGGGGGTGTTACAGATTGGTATCAAGAGCCAAGGTTATAGAGAACCAGGTCAAATGTTTTTGTTGGACTATAACCGTTTTCAAACATTGCATTCATATGACTCGATTTGGTCCCGTTATTTCATCGTAATTAGAGGAGTACCTCAAAGTTTGATCAAGATTGAATGTTACGGCTTCTTTTCATAACCACACCACAAGAATGCGCGCTTTCCTTCATTCACGCCCTTTCGCGGAAGAATTAGGGGAACTCGAGGAGAATCCAAGGAATGGAACTTTCCTACTTTTACGTAGACATCTTCGGCGATACCGATCGGTTGAGAAATTGTTCGGTCCGCAAGTTCGAGAGTCATACACGTAGGGGTAAGTTCGGGAAGGGATAGCTTTTTCCACACGGATAATGGCATGAGATTTATGCTAGCGCCAAGATCGGCCAAGGCTAAGCACTCATCCATTCCGGGAAAATCACACGGTATGAGGAATTTGCCGGGGTCTCCAAGTTTTTCGGGTAACGTTATGAAGGATAACCGGCGAAGCATGCCATTCAAGGTCTTCTAGCCATTTCACTTAATTTTTCTTTGTTTCCAATTAAGGCTTTAAGAGTCGAGGCAAATTTAGGCATAAGAATCAAAGCATCCGTTAAGCTAATTTCGAAACTCAAATCTTTAAAGATTTCGTAGAATTTCTCAATTTGGTCGTTAGCTTTTTCACGGCGCCTTTCATCATTACGCCTCGAAGGATACGGAATTGACGGTTTCGGGTTAGGCATCGGAGCACTAACGGGAGCAACAACGGGCTCAGAATTTGGTACATGAGGTTGAACTTGGACAACTGAGGGTTGGACGTCTTTGGTACTTCCATTATTAGTAGGAGGCACCGTGTCCTTTGTGACCTCGGTTTCACGTTCCACTACTTTAGAGGGAGAAGAAGAAGTAGTAGGAATCGTGGGTCCTTGATAAGCAACACCGCTTCGGGTAGTAATACCCTTCAAGTCTTCCTTCGGTGGAGAACGGTGTTAGCGGCGGGAGAGAACCCGTACCCGAAGATGAAGCGGTGTTCATCTTCATGAATTGACTAAACATATTCTTGAGCTCAAGATTAGAATTGGTCAATGTAGTTATGTTGGTTTGTATGTTTTGCATAACCGCATCATTAGCTTTGACGTAGCTTTCAAAATCGGTCCTTTGTCACACCTTGTGTTTGAGGAGCCGGAGCTTGGTAAGCTGGGGTTGATAAAATTGTCTTAGTTTATAATTATTCCCCAGGTTTTGGTTGTAATTGTTTCAACCAATTTTGGTTGTAATATTTTCCTTGTTTAACGGTTTTGATTATTTCCTGATGGTTTTGATTGTTTTTGAACGGAGAAAACCGGAGGTCGAATTTTGATTAGGGCAACTGGGGACGGTAACCGGTATTTCCTTGATTAAAATTAGCCGCGGCGGCTTGGGAAACATATTCTTGAATATTGTCACAATAAACGTTACCATCGGTGGCGGACATTTCGGTAAGAATGACCACCACCAGCAATTACACATTTTTCCTTGACCTCCTTACGTCGTGGGAGCTGGGAATTTTGTTATTCGAGAATCAAAGTTTTCACAATATTTAGTTGGCAATATCGGTGGTAATGAGCGGGCTAACATCGGTGAGATACCGGAGGTGGAAGTGCTCGTACCCACTTTGGCAACAACTGGTTTATTACGTGAATTACGAACTTTGGATTTGCTCTAGATGATTCTTAGGCAATCTCGAGGCATCTTATCCAAAAAATTACCAACCGGCGGCGGATTCATCGAATCTTGATCATTAGCGGTTCGAAAGGCATTAGAAAGTATCGAGTTGATGTAAATTCCGAAAATCCATGATGTGACAATGCCCAAAGAAATCGTTAATAGGGTTCCCCCCCCCCCCCCCCCCCCCCCACCCCCCCGCCCCCCCCCATGCCTCATAAAACGTCTCATCAAATCTTTGTTGAAATCTAGTGATTTCATTTCGAAGATTTGTTGTCTTGGAGGGAGGAAAAAATTTGTTGATGAATTTCAAAACAAGATCATCCCATGTAAGAATCGATCGAGGGGGTTCTTTCTCAAGCTAAATACGGGCGGCACCCTCGATGGAAAATGGGAAAAGTATAAGCTTAACCGACGTACTCGGGACGTTTGGGAACTTCATCGTAGAAGTGATCTTGTTGAAATAACGGATGTGAGCATGAGGGTCTTCTTTGTCATGTCCGAAAAATTGTTTGTTTTGAACGAGGGTAAGCAAACCGTGCTTAAGCTCAAAGTTGTCCGCGGTGATTTCGGGAACAACGATGGCATCCTCGTAACCCTCGGTGGGTGCTTCCAGCAATTGTGCCATAGTATGATTATCGGCCATCGTAACTACGGGAGGATCAGGATTTTCATAGTTCTTCAAAGAATTAAATGGTTTCAACAAAAGCCGTTGGGATAGAATTATTTAGTGGATCTTGTTGTGTGTTGACGGTTTAAGATACGGATTGAAACGAGTTGCGCATGCACTAAAATATAAAAAGAAAATCTGCACTAACTTTTTTAGGTTCTTTTGGTTTTCAACAATGAATTCACAATTTATTTTAATAACGGACAACGAGATAAGACAACTTAAACCTAATAATCAACAAGCTTCTCGGTAACTCTTCGAAAAGAAGAACACACAAAGGAGCGGAGGAGGCTTCTAAATTAACAACTAAGACGCTGATAAGGCTTCTAAATTGATAATCAACAAACCTAATAATTTAAAGCTTAAATTAACAACTAAGACGCTGATAAGGCTTCTAAAAATGATAAACAAAAATGTGCCTAACTGGTTAAATGCACCAGCAGTACCAACTTAAGGTTGGTACTGCACTATCCCAAACACCCCTTAATGCTTTCTAAATTCATTTTTAAGAGTGTAAATTTGATTTTTAGCACTAAGACCTTAAAGACCAGATTAATAAAAGATTATATGGGACCTAATGAGCAACTTTTAACCTCCAATAAGCCTAAAAACTAAGCCAAACAGATTGTGCATCTACAAGAGCTAATTAAGACAGATAACAATATGAAACTTGGATTTTTGAGATTTACCTACAACTAAACACGAAACATCATTATAGCATATTGAAAACACATACTAAACATTATGAAACGAAATAAGCACCATACCTAGAATAAGCAATAAGCTATTTTCACAAAGTTTTGTAAAAAGGAACTTACAAGTCGTCCAAGCTTATAGGTTGTGATTTTAATCTCAAAATCACTTCATAAACATCCTAATACCTCCCATGAGGTTCTAAACTAAGGCCATCCAATATTTGCCCTGTTCCTTTTTGCTTTCTTGAACAATATTTGGTGATTTTGAACTAGAACAAAAAAACAAAAAGCTATTAACAAGCTTCTGTCATTAGAGTTTAAACAGCATAAATAAAGTATAAAAAGAACTTTTGAAGGCTTAGTAAAACTTGATCAACAATGTAACAGTAACTTGTAAAAACAGGATTACAAGAACATAAAATTTCAATCTTTCATTAACTTTTAAAAATGAGTACAAAGCTAGAATTTTAAATGACATTAAATAAACATAACATAAGCGCTAAAGTAAGTTGAGTCTCCAAAATGGCTACAAGACTGCCCTATTTATACTAAGCTAAGGGTCTTGGTCTTGAGGGTCTTGTGCTTCTTTTGTGAGGAGAATCTGAGGTGTGCTAGTTGAGTGAGTGAAGTCTTAAAGTCATCATTGCCATTGGATTTGCTTGGAGCCCAATCCCTTTGATCTCAACCCTCAATTCTTTCTTTGACTCTGTCTTTGTCGATGGATTCAAGGATTTCCAAGGTGGAAATTGCCCATGTGAAGTGGGGTAATGTTGATGGTGATTGTTAATGAAATGCGGGAAAGGGGTTTTTAACTGGAGTTGCAGGGTTGAGAGGCTTTTGGGGATGATAAACAGTAAGTGGCGGAAAGGGAGGTGGGTTTGTTTTGAAGTTTGGGGTTTGGCAACATTAGTCCTCCATGAATTATAAAGGCATATTACATGAAGGCCCTTGCGGTGTTAAAAGATTAAGGGTTTGGCAGATTTTCCCCCTCATGGTTATATGGTGTTTTGCAAGAAGGTCCTTAAATGATGGTAAATGGCC
The DNA here is from genome assembly GCA_026074375.1 of Tanacetum coccineum. NCBI lineage: Eukaryota > Viridiplantae > Streptophyta > Magnoliopsida > Asterales > Asteraceae > Tanacetum > Tanacetum coccineum. The sequence continues at coordinate 32,993 of BQNB010033509.1, forward strand.
TATGACAACCATTAAGGTCCTTATTGGGCTTTATAAATTAAGCCCATTAGCTTAAATCTTGTATATTTTAATACATTAATGGGCTGTACCGGCCCTTAAATGGATGTGGGATTGGCCCATTAAGTAATTTCTTTAATGTCGGCTTTGTTTTGAACTTTGACTTTGTCGGGGTTGACGTTTGACTTATGTGGACTTATTGTTTTGACTTATACTTTGAATATGACTTCATCACGCTCTTTTCCATCCCCGTTTGCTCGGTTTTGTCTGTTTTGGCTTCGATTTTTGTCCTTTTCTTGATATCCGTTACCTGCACAATACAAATGCAAAAACATACAAATACAATGTATTTTGGTACATTTTTGTTATTTAGTCCGTTTTAAGTGCAAAGGTATGTGTAATTATACACATACCAGTGCCATAAGCAGGTGCTTGTCAGCAAGAGCCATAACATAACATCAGCCATATTGTATTTGCACAATCTCATCACAGAAAGACATGCATCACAGAAAGGTAGATGTTAGGATGTGAGCAAATGCTCAGGAGTAATCAATTTATGGGACTAATTCCTAAAGAAAAAGTACCACAATGATCTATTGAAGTGATAGTCTCAACTGAGATGAACACCCACTTAAGTCCAACGGAAGTCAAACTCATGAAAATGGAGACAAAAACTCAGTGACCAATACACAATGACCAAAACTCAGAAGATATGACAAAACACAGCTGGAGAAAAACACATCACACAAAACGCAGAGCGTGAAAAAGCCAAAACGCATTGACCAATTTTTATTAGAATCATCAAAACGCAGGGTACACAAAACGCAACATCCAAAATGCAAGGAATATTTTAATAAAAATAGACAAAAACGCAAAGGCAAGTCGCAATAGACAACAAGCAATCTGGCAAAACGCAATTAGACAAAACGCAAGAATATTTTATTCAAAAATAATCAAAACGCAACAATTTAAAAAATTTGAAAAGGTGGGTCCTACATTTATGCTAATGAGGGTCTTTAAACACAAAACGTAATTGATTGCGTTTTGTCTTGCTTTGCACACCATAACAATCAAAACGCAAGAGCATATTAAAACTCAAAACGAAAAGGCATATATCAGGCAAACCGCAAAGGCATATGTCAGGCAAAACGCAAAGGCATATGTCAGGAAAAATGCACCAAGGGGATTTAACAGGAAAAACGCAACAAGAAACATAGAGCAACACACAACCAAGAACCTTATAGCAAAACGCAATCAAGAACATCTTAACCAAACGCATATAAGAACATCAACGCGAAAACGCAACAAGAATACTATAGGGCGCAAATTCCACTTACAAATCAAAAGGTCTAAGACAAACACCGATCATGACTTTCATTCAAATCCATCCTTACTAAACCATTAGTTAACAGCAACAAGGGATAATTCAAACATCACACGACTATGTTTTTGACATCACAAAGTCAACCATTATGCGAAAATCCAAGGACCCTAAGCTAATGATGAGGGATCCAATTCAGGCATCAACGAAGCATCATTTAAGTAATCTAATGCTAACCCAACAATTAAAATTCAATTACAAACACTAACCAAAATATGGATTAATATTGTGCACGAAAATCTACAAAACACGTGATTTAATGAGATTTAGGCCATGAATTAACATATAAAGCATGAGATGATGACAAAGAATGATATCTAGACATTACCTAAGCACGGAAATCAGCACAGATGATACCATTAAGGCAGATGCAAAGGTTGAGTTTCGGATTGAGAGAGAAAGATTTGACTAGTTTTTGGAGATTTGACCGAGTCAAAACACAGAGGGCTTTATATACCTAGGTCAAAAAATAGCGATTGGGGAAACAATTAAGACATCAACGAAGCATCATGTATGTAATCTAATGCTAACCCAACAATCAAAACTCAATTACTAACACTAACCTAGACTTGGATGATGATTATGCACGAACACCTTAAAACAAACACGATTTAGTGAATTTTAGGCCATGATTTTATAGATAAAGCATATTTAGATGATAAAGAACAATAACCAAGCATTACCTAAACAAGAAATCACACAGATGGCCACGAATCAAGCAAGACGCAATATGTTGTGTTTTGGGTTGAGAGAAAAAGATGAAGAAGGTTTGACTGGATTTTTGGAGTTTTGACCAAGTCAAAACGCAAGGGGTCTTTTATCTCTAGGTTAAACTTTCAGAATTTGGCAGTTTTGATCCCTCCATTTCTTATTTCATTTCCATTTTAGATATAAGTATTACTAAGGGATTATTTAAGATGCATAAATGGCACAAATGGTCCTTTATATTTTATAAGTCTAGGAAACAAATAGCAAATAGCACATAAGACCCTATACTTGCATATAAATGACAACTTTGTTCTTTTGAGTTAACACAAGTTTAACTCCCCCTCAAAATGTAACCCTGTTAGATACAAAACCTTTCTCAATTATTTATATGATGTATAAAAATGCCCGTTAGATGTCATAAATTTGAAAAATACTCTCCCCCTCAATTAATGACCCGTTTTCTATTAAAAGAGCTGTAGTCGTTGATTGAGTATCAAATTTATGAAAACACGAGTCCGATTGATTTTCCAACAACATTAAACCACCATGTGAAATCCAAATAATTTCCTAAAGAATCATAGACGGAAAATTATATAGATAGACAGAAGACTTCTCTTCTGTATCAGGAAATAATGAACTGAAGCGTACATTAAGTCGGAGTTGCATGGATATAACGTAATCCATGCCCGGGAGAATTTAATCACCCGTTGTCAGGAACAGCTGTCTTTTTGGCGGCATGCTTTCCTCATTGAGAAAACCGAGTTGCAGTTTGAAGTAACTGCAAACCATAAAGACATGTTTAAAAAAATTTAAACTTCCGTTCGAGCTTCATTTAAAGGCCCGTGGCATTATTGACTGACATTTCTAGGTCCATAAATGTTATCGATAAATGGAAGACATGTCTTGAAACATTATTTTTTGGTATTTTCTATTTTCTGATTTTTATGGTTTTTGTAGTTTTTATATTTTTGTATTTTCTTTTTAGATTTAAGCTATATACATATATACAATGGATATAGGAGGACCATCCTTTACTCCTCTTCTCCTTCCTGAAGACGTTTAAGGGTTTCCGAAGACATACTCTTCATACCAAGACGCGGGAGTAGAAATTCGAACCGCTCTCTTGGTAATGCTTTGGTGAATATATTCGCGAGCTGATAATCCATCGTCACGAAGTACAATTCAACCACGCCTTTCTCAACTTGCTCTCTTATAAAATGGTGTCGTATGTCAATGTGCTTGGACCGGAAGTGCTAGACATTATTGTAGCAGAGAGCAATGGCACTGCGATTGTCACAATACAAGGGAATCTTATTAAAGATAAAGCCGTAGTCTGTAAGTTGTGATCTCATCCAAAGTATCTGAGCACAACATCCAAACATGGCAATGTACTCAGCCTCTGTTGTTGAGATTGCAGTGCTCTTCCGTTTCTTTGATGACCAGCTGACTGATTTATCTCCAAGGAACTGAGCACTTCCTGACGTACTTCTTCGTGTGTCTTGACAACCGGCATGGTCTGCATCTGCATAGGCCGTTAGTGCTATAGCGGTGTCTTTCGGATACCAAAGACCCAATTAATGGTTCCTCTGAGATACCGAAAGACCCGTTTAAGTGCTTCAAGGTGATTTTTGGTAGGCGAAGCCTGATACCTGGCACACATCCATACAGCGAATACAAGGTCGGGTCTACTGGCAGTGAGATACATTAGGGAGCCGACCATACTACGAAATCGAGTCTGGTCAACTAGAATCCCTAAGGGATCCTCATCCAGTTTAAGTCGATCCACCATGGGTGTATCAACAGGGTCACACGAATCCATCCTAAATTTCTTTAATATTTCAAGAGAAAATTTTGATTGATTAATAAAAATGCCTCCGGGATTTTGAGAAACTTGTAAGCCTAAGAAAAACAACATTTATCCCATCATTGACATTTGAAATTTAGAACTCATCTCATTGGGAAATATGTCACACGCTTTAGGGTCGGTCAAGGCAAAAATGATATCATCTACATATATTTAAACAAGAAGAATATGTTAGCTTGTTTTCCGGGTGAATAATGTTGGATCAACTGCACCCTTAGAAAAAATTTTGTCCAGAAGAAATCGTGACGAGATATCATACCATGCCCGAGGAGCTTGCTTTAAACCATACAAAGCCTTCTTCAGACGATAAACATGTGTCGGATGGTCTGGATCAAAGAAACCCTCTGGTTGACTAACATATACTTCTTCCTTCAATTCGCCATTAAGGAATGCTGTCTTGACATCCATTTGATAGATGGCCATGTTTTTACTGGCAGCATTGGCGATGAAGATTCGAATAGCCTCGATACATGCAACCGGTGCAAATGATTCCTCAAAATCAATTCCATCCTCTTGTCGATATCCCTTGGCCACCAACCGTGCCTTGTTTTTCAGAACATCACCGTACTCATCAAGTTTAACTTTATAAATCCACTTGAGAGCTATAATTGTGACACAGTCTGGTTAAGGTACTAATTCACATACTTGAAGTCGATCAAATTCGTGAATCTCATCTTGCATGGCTTGAAACCAGTAATCTTTAGTTATTGCAGATTTGAAGTTCTTTGGTTCGACTTTTGATAGTACAGAGTTATACAAGCACCACAAAGCATCGGTTACAAGTTATTTTCTGGTGGATACCGGTCGAGATGGGTTGCCAATAACGTTATCGAGCGGGTGATCCTTGCTCTATTTTCTGAGATGATGAAGTGTTTGAGAGACGTAGGTTGATTCTGCTGAACTAACATCCCCGGATAATGATGCTTCAGAAGTAGGTTCCGGAGCAAATATGTTTATGAAGGGATCGTTATCAACAGGAGCAAACGGATTTTCTTCCATAAGTAAAGATCCAGCTATAACGCCTTGATGTAAACTTAGAGATTGTATAGCCGAGGAAGACGGTGAATGACTTAGAGAAGGTGCATCTTGATCAGTGGTGGTAGATGAAGGTGTACCAGCTGAGTTGACAGGCACTGGAACTGCTAAAGCAGGAGAGACCGGTCTATCAACACTAGGAGGTTCCAGGTATTCATCGAACATTGGTTGGAATAAGATCTCTAGTTCTTTTTTGTGGGGGGTACATAAGGTGCTGCCGGAACCGGATTGGGTACAAGCCTTGAACTTATTTGTCCAGGCGTCAGAAAGGTAGGAGCGGGTCCTGTACTGATTTGCACAGGAGCCATTTACTCAGTCAGATCATCGAATTGAACGTAAATAGTTTCCATAATTCGTCGAGTTCTTTTGTTGTAGATTCGATAACCTTTCCTGCTTGGTGCATAACCAATGAATATTCCGATATCAGCAGTTGGTTGTAATTTTCCATGGTCTTCGCTGTCATTTGTAGGGTAACAAAGAGCACCAAAGACTCTGAAAAAGTTAAGATCATGCTTCTTATCATGCACCATCTCAAATGGGGTTTTGTTATGACGAGTATGAATAAGGGATCGGTTTTAGGTGTAACAAGCAGTAGCAACAAGTTCTGTCCATAGAAACATCGGGGCCTTGGAGAAGATCAGCATTGTCCGAGCAGCCTCAACAAGAGTACGATTCCATCTTTCGACAACGCCATTCTGCTGTGGAGTCCTCGGAACTGTATTTTGGTGAAAAATGCCGACACGTTCATAATATTCAGTCAAATCTTTAATGACAAATTCGGTGCCATTATCAGTACGGATGTATCTAACAGTTCTGTTGAGACCGACTTGTATTTGCTTCAGAAATTTTATGACGACCTCTGGGTCTCATCTTTCGATCTCAAAAACTTAAACCAAGTAAACCGAGAGAAATCATCAACGATGACTAAGATGTATTTCTTCCCATTAATTGTTTGAACTCGCATCGGTCCACATAAATCCATATGAAGGGTATTAAGAACTTCCAAGTTGGTGTTTTTAGTTTTGGGTTTGTGGGTATGCTTTTTGCTCTTTCCTAGTTGACACGCGGAGCAGAGATGATCTTTCTCAAACTTCAATCTAGGTAAGCCTCGTACTAAATCTTTTCTTGCAAGGTCATTGATGGTACCGAAGTTCAAGTGGTTTAAACGCCGATGCCACAACCATGATTTGTTCTTGGAGGCTTTGGACAACAAGCAAATTGGAGAGGACTTCATCATGTCTTCAATCGAGATAGTGTACAAATTAGAACCACGAGAACCTTTAATTAATTCAACACCATCCGTATCTCGAACGTAGCAAGAATGCTTCCTGAAGGCAACTTCTAGATCAGAGTCACAAAATTGTCTGACAGAAAACAGATTGTGTCCCAGTCCTTCCACATAGTATACCCTGGAGATCACACTTTCACCAATAACGTAGTCTCCATAACCCATGATAGCACCAAAGTGGTCATTCCCGAATCTAACCGTCCCGATGAACTTTTTCATGAAATTCCTGAGACGCGAGCGATCCCCCGTCATATGTTTTAAACAGCCTGAGTCTAAATACCAAAGGACGGTCTGTATGACCTGCATTTGAAAATAGACAAGGATGGAGAGTTTAGAAAGTTAGATCCCCAATTTTGGTTGGGGTCCTGTTGGTTAGCAGAAGCAACATCAGTTTGCATAGATGTATCAATTGCCTGATTCACAGTTAGAGTGGGAATGCTAGTGGGAATTGCCTTGTACTGTTTGTTTCTATGTTGGTAACTAGTTAATGGTTTCTGAGAGGTGTTACTTAATTTCTCAGTTATTATAGTTTTACTAGTACTAACATTTTCAGTTTGTTGTACAGGCAGAACATTGGATTTAGTGAGCCTAGTTAACGGGAGATGTTCTCCTAAAGTGAATATTCTTCCCATGGACTTCCATTGATAACCAACATTGGTAAGCAGTTTTCCTGTTGCTTTCCACACTTGCTTAACTTGCTTAGGTTTCCAAACCTTCTTAACTTTGCGCACAACATTTTTAACAGAGGAGGATGCATTCATAGAGTGCAAATAATTAACCACACACATATCATGATTTGTAGAAATTAAGCATTTGTTACATGTCTTGCAAACAGAATGAGAATTCAAATTAATTATGGAACACTTAGAGCTAATACTAGAATTAACACGATTTGTGTTTTTCAATCTAGACTTATTGGTCCTAGGGTGTTCTTCTACTTTCTTCTTGTTGACACTTTTAGCCGGCGAGATCTTATTTTTCTTGGTATTGCTCCTAGGCTTTGATCCGCTAGCGTCAGTGCAACTGTTTACTCCTGTAGAAGGAATCACAGGGACATTAGTCTTCTGAATGTTCATTTGCTCTACATGTTTGTGTATGTTATTATTTGACGTTTCACATTGGTCCTTAAAAGTAACTTGATATTTCCTAGTTAAAGGGTTGAAAAATTGCTTTTTATTCGGTTTATTGGAAGTCCCTTTTCGGACAAGTGCCTATCACATATCTAATGCTCCTGAGAGTGTTTAGTGTAAAGGCAAGCAGATGCAAGTGATCTATCTAATGGTCTTTCAACATTAGCATCCTCTACTATCTCGCGAAGGGTTTCTACACTTTCCTTAAGATGTTTGAGATAATCTAGATGAACTTCCCTATTGTTCTTATTGCGATGGGGGATTGGTTCAACATCGATAGAATACCTACCAGGTGCAAGACTCTTGGTTTTACAGAATCCATAGTGATGTATTTCATATTTTCATGTATGTGGGCCTTCAGATTCTCATTTTCAGTTAAACACCCTCAATTTAAATCAAGATTCGGGTCCAACAATAGGGTGTTAATAATAAGTACAACAGTCATATATTATATAGAACGACTCAAAAAGAGACGTTATCAAACATGTTCCATTCCAAAAGAAAATTTCAGAGTGCAAGCATTGTCCCAACATAAAATTTACAAGACATAAGTGTTCAACAAAATATAAAGACATTGTTTTTGAGGAATGGAAATCAAGTGTTTTAACAAAATTCATTCTTAAGCGCAACTTCCTCCTCGTCCTTAGCTTTGATTATCTGAGATAAACATGCTAAAAAGGTCAACAAAAAAGTTAAGCGAAAATCATAGGTTTTTAAGAGTAAATTTTAGAACACAGATATTTTTAATCATTGGATAACTTATGGATCAAACATGTTATATTTTAGATATAGATTATTTAAATACTATATAGATATATATATTCTATATATATATTTATGATATATTATATTATGCATTAAGCTGTAATAACCGATCCCTTTGACAGATAAATTGTAGTTTGCCACCTCTAAAGATTAAGGTATTATTGCTATATACTATAACATCTCAGATAATATATCCTTCTGCAAGTAGGTGTTCCAAAAGGCAATCAAACCCCGGCGGGGAGTCACCATTAGCCTATTTATTACCATAGCGTCTACCCATCACAGGTAGTTAACGGTTCACGATATTAGGGTCTTTAGCAATAGGTACTCAAGCATTAAGCATACAATTCGGGTCCAGCATACTGAAAGTAATTTGTGTTCAATTTTATAAAAACAAGCATGTATCTCCCCCGCGGGTTTTAAGAAAACAATTAAAGTAGTAAAGGCGAGGCTATGAACTCACCGTGAGTAGAAGATCAAATGAGAAATCAACGAGATAGAAGACTCCAACGATTAGCCAAGACCTATAAAGCAAGTCGCGACTTAGAATTATAAATAAAATCGTTATAGTAAAAATAGTTATATAATACTAGTTAAAAATCCGAAACATGAACGACATTGCACCAAGACTTAACCAAGGTATTTTTATCTCCAATTGGGTACACAACCTGCACTTATACCTAATTGAGTGTCTACTAAGTTTCGCTTAAAGATTCTTATCTCATTACTATGCATTCACACTTTTATTTCTTAAGAAAAGACGTAAAAACTATGTTACTGAATTTTAGTCATCTTTACACCGTCGTATCTCTTAACCTATAAGAGATAAAAGGATGGGGTTTTCACCCCTGGAAAGATGCTTAGGTCTAGTTTCAAGAACTTTTGGCCAATCAATCAAACCATTTACAAATCCACAGGAAATGAGTTTTTACTGACCGTAACCCAAAATAAAAAGTTGACTGAATTTCTAACGTTTACGGTTTTGGCCATAAATCCTATTCTATAATAGCTATTAAGTTGAAACCAAAGAGAGGTGAAAGCTTATAATATCTAGTGATTAAACATGTTTCAAAACCTCAACTCACTGTACAAATCCTTGTGCCAAACAAGTTTTCTAGCAACAGCCGCTCCAGATTTTGGACCTTCTTCTGTAAAAAGGCCTTATTCTGCTGCATCGGACTCGATACAAGAGCGTACTATTTGTCACATGTACCTAGATATGTCTATCCATCCATGTCTTTTATTATATACCCCAAGCCATAAAATATTGAGAAAACCTACGTTTTGTACTGACCTGGAAAACAGTCCATATATCTACCTCTAATCTCAATCCAAACACTTCCAAATCATCAATTGATCCATCATAAGGCCAATATACATCAATGTAACATACCTCCAATCCATTACACTTCACTTACACTAAATAACTAAGATCAATCATAAAAAGTACTTGCATGTTCAATAAAATCAAAATCAAGAATATGCACTTAACAAAATCAAAACAATAAAAAGAAAGGAGTTTAAGGAACACGTTTTACTTACAATGGGACAACTTAAGAGATCAAACACAAACCCTAAGAGGTGTTGTGTTGGCTACCGAATCAACCAAGACCAAACCAAAAGAAACCCTAACTTTTTCCTATTCCAATCTTGCTCACAAACACTCCTAGTTCATCCCTTGTAGTTCTTGTAGTCTTTGATCCAAGTCAATACCCTAAAAACTAAAAAACCTTCAAAATCAATATTCTCAAAATACATGTGTGGTTGATTCTATAGTTGGGAGAGTGATTAGGGTTTAGTGAGGAAGAGATTTAAGGTAAAAAGGAGATGATTTGGTGAAGTTTTAAAAATGATAGTGGTGGTTTTACCTAGGGTCGTCGAAAAGCAGAGAAGAACAAGGAAGGAAGTCCGATGGTTTCTGTCTCTTTTTTTTATCGTTATGTGTGTGTGATTATGTTGAGATCTGGTGTATATAAATAAAAGAAAGGGTGGGTTTGGATCGACTTATAACTAAAACAAGGGTATGGGCTTGGTTTTTATAAATTGGGCTTGGTTTTTATATAAAAAAATGTATTGAGAGTGGGCTTGGTAATAGGCTGCCGAACCAAGGGGAAAGAGAGGGGGCTTTGACCCATTTTTGCCTAACTAATAATACCTATTAACCTCGGGCCTAATAACCTTTCCTAGTCCGATACTTTTTCCTAAATCGTAATTTTCGTCTCGGGTGCAATTTAAAACTCAAGAAAGACAAATATTATAAAACAAAAATAATTAGGCACATAAGGCCCGAATACAGAGTCGTTGATTTCTCGATTATATAACAAACAAATTTAAATTGTACGTTTCGTGAGGGTTTTAAAATTTATGATTTTAATAAAAATCGATTAAGATAATAACTTGAATTATTTAAAATTTAAAACTTTAATTATAAATTCAGATTAAAGTAGGTGACCTAATACGGGTTTTAAATCTCCCTCTTTACGGAGAGCGTCCGGTGATCGAATCCTCCTACTCGTCTTCTTTTTTTTATTTTGTTCAAGGAAAAGTGGGGATTATTGTCTTGAAGAAATTTCTCGTTCCCATGTGAACTCGGGCTCGCAGCGAGTTCCAACGAACCTTAACGATGAGAATACAATTTGCTTGTGTTGATTTACTTCCCGATCTATAATTTCAAATGATCTTCTATAAAGTGCAGCTTGTCATCGAGTTGAATTTCTTCAAGCGGGATAATCAAATTCTCATCCGCCAAACACCTCTTGAGATTAGAGACATGAAACGTATTATGAATCCCACGGAGTTTCTCGGGTAACTCTAACTTGTACGCCACAGGACCAATTCTCTCGATTATCTTGAATGGCCCAATGTACCGTGGACTCAACTTTCCTCTTTTACCAAAACGAATCACGCCCTTCCAAGGCGATACCTTTAACATGACTATGTCCCCCACACTAAACTCCATCGGTTTACGCCTTACATCTGCATAACTCTTCTGACGACTACGGGCGGTCAGTAAGCGGTTTTTGATTTGCATTATCTTTTCCGTCGTCTCTTGAATTAGCTCAGACCCTGTGAGTTGGCTATCTCCAACCTCACTCTAGTAAATAGGCGATCTACACTTCCGCCCGTAGAGTGCTTCGAAAGGTGCGGCCTTGATGCTCGAATGATAACTGTTATTATAAGAAAACTCAACTAGAGGTAAATGTTTATCCCAACTCTTCCCAAAATCAATCACACATGCCCGCAACATGTCTTCTAAGGTTTAAATTATTCTCTCACTCTAACCATCCGTTTCCGGGTGGTAGGCAGTGCTCATGTTCACATCGGTTCCCAAGGCCTTTTGAAGTGATCTCCAGAATCCTGATGTGAATCAGCTATCTTTGTTCGTTATGATTAATAACAGCACCCCGCCCCCCCGTGTCTACAAATAATTTCCTTTAAGTACTGCTGAGTTAATTTCTCCATACTATCAGTCTTCTTCATCGGTATGAAGTGAGCCGACTTAGTTAACTGATCGACAATAACCCAGATCATGTCATAACCACTCGGGGTTCTCGGAAGTCTGGAAACAAAATCCATAGTTATCTTCTCCCATTTTCATTCAGGGATTTCTGGTTATTAGAGTAAACCTGATGGCTTCTGATGTTTAGCCTTTACCTTGGCATAAGTCAGGCACTTACTAACATAGGTGGCAATATCAGCCTTCATATTTGGCCACCAATAGAGCTACTTTAAATCTTGATACATCTTATCGGAACCAGGATGAATCGAATACTTTGACTTATGCGACTCGTGCATAATCAAATCATGTAATCCACTAAACAATGGCAACCCTATTCGTTTATCAAAGTATCGAATTCTGTCAGAGCGAATTTCAAATATTAGCTTCAACAATCTTCCTAGATTCTCTGCCTTCACATTTTATTTCTTCATTGCTTTCGTCTAAGCTTTAAGTATTCTCTCAGACAAGTCGGGGTAAACTGTTATAACCAGAGCTCTAACCCTTATCAGTTTCTCCCTCTCCTTTCGACTAAGAGCATCCGCACCCTTCTCTGCCCCGAGACTTCGGGATGATAACGGATTTACATTCTAATCGCTTAATAATTCAATCCATCAGTGTTGCCTCATATTGCGTTCTTTCTGGTCTAAAATGTATTGCTGACTTTTGTGGTTTGTAAACACTACACATTTCGTTCCATACAGGTAATGTCTCCAAAGTTATAGGGCAAAAACCACGGCGCCCAACTCTAAATCATGGGTCACATAGTTTTCTTCATGCTTGTTTAACTGGTGTGAGGCATATGCGATCACCTTCTCTCGTTGCATCAACACCGCTCCAAAACCTTTGATGGATGCATCACAATATACGACAAAATATTCTGACCCTTCGGGTAATGCTAATATTGGCGCACTGCATAATTTATGCTTCAACATCTAAAGAGCTTCTTCTTTATCTTCACTATATTCATACTTCTTGTTCTTCTGGGTTAGTTTAGTAAGTGGTTTAGCAATCAAAGAAAACCCCCACGACGAATCTTCGATAATATCCAACTAAACCTAGAAATTGTCTCACTTCTGTTGGTGTTGTAGGTGCAGCCCAATTCTTGATGGCTTCAATTTTAGAGGGATCAAGGTGAATTCCTTTACTATCAATCACGTGAGCACTGAATCAAGCCAAAAATCACACTTTGAGAATTTAGCATACAATTTCTCTTTCTTGAGCAACCCCAAAATAATCTTTAAATGTTCCTCATGATCTTCTTTGCTCTTGGAATAGATGAGTATGTCATCGATGAACACAATCACAAATTTGTTGAGGTACGGCTTGCATACTCGATTCATTAAGTCTATAAATACCACAGGGGGATTGGTTAATCCGAATGACCTTACTTGGAACTCAAAATGACCATACCAACTTTGGAAGGTTGTGATTGGTATATCCTTGGTATGTGTTTAATTACACATACCTTTTACCTTTAAAAACAAGTTAAAATAACCAAAAACGGACTTAAAATGCCAAATATATGCTTGTTTTGCTAATTATGTTGTGCAGGAACGGATATCTAAGAAAAGGACGAAAAACGAAGACAAAATGACAAAACCAGACACAAAATGGAAAAGCGTGGTAAAGACAAAGTCAAGACAAAGCCCAAGTCTGAAAAAGTCAACCAAAGTCAACCCTGACTTGTCCAAAGTCAAAAAGTGAAGAAAAATAAGTTTAGGGGCCAAAATTGCCAAGTCCCTAACTTATTTTATGAAGGAAATAAAGTAAATGCTTGTGAGGGACCTAAACTGCCATTTCACCAAAGAAATACCACAAGGGTTAATCCTGCCATGCTTAAAACTATTAACCCAAGAGTTGATGCAATGTCCTCATAACAATAAGGGACCCTAAACATGGCAAATCCCAAACTGTTAACACACCAAGGACGAAATTTGAAAAGAGATATAACCTTGAGGGCCATTTGTGAAAACCCCCACGCATGTCTCTGCCAGATCAGGCCCTTTCCAATCTGCCTACTCCCTTTCCCTTCAACCTGCAAACATTTATTTACCCTGCTCGTAGGTACGTCTTTCTTGGGATATTTCCATGTCTCCGCCGCAAGATCATAAACCCCATCCTCAGATACCTATAGATTACTTGTTTTAGCCTTCATTGACCTCCCTACAAACCGACTCCAAAAAACAATCACCAACTATTCTTACCACACAATTTCAACAATGACATACATTGCCAAGGTTAGGCTCAACTCTGTGGACTTACTCACATTGGCCAATGAGATTGAACAGGGCCTGAGATCGACACTATCTTGTGTGGGCCAGCTAAGCAATAACAACCCATAAGGGGTAGGAATTGATACTCGCTGGAGCTCTAACTCTCACCACACATCATCCTACCAAGACGGGGTTTTGTGTCTACAAAGAAGCACACATGAAGAGGACAAGAAGAGAAGAAAAAAGTTCAAACCCTTAGTGTTCTCTATAAAAGCTTGTAAGCTTTGTGGCAAAAACATTGTTGTTTTTTTTAGAGCTAGTTTAACTTAGTTTTTACTTTCTTGTACTTGTAATTCTCATTTTAAGATTAATGAAAAATTTGGCTTATGATTTAATTTGTGTTCTAAAGTTTCCAAGTTAACTTAAGTTTATTTTAAGCTCACTTTTAAGCTCTTATAATAAGCACTTTATAATCTGTTTTCAAACTTTGATACAAGATACCAAGAAAAATTGAAAGAAAAAAAAAGTCACTGTTTGATAAGCTAAGGGATGAATGGGCAGTCTTGGATGGCTCATTGGGATGCTTAGTATAGCTTATTTATAAGCTAAGGGGTAGGATTAGAGCTTATTTAGGTATTCATACACTCCTGTTTTGAGCAAGGAGTCAAGGTACACTTCCTTTTAAATTTTTGCTTAAAGTTACTGTAGCATTGCTTATTTTCAGCTTATTGATGACTTTTTGTGCTTAGTTGTGTTTAGTTATGCTTATAAATGCCTCTTAGTTGCTCTAGTTTCATTTACTTACCAATTGCTTAAAACTGCCTTAAATTACTTGTGCCTGCTTATTTGCTTAGTTAAGTGCTTATTTGCTTTGTATTTTTGTTTTTTATTACTTAGTATTGTCTATTTAATATTTGTCCTTAAAATTCTTAGCTTAAATCTGTCCCTAATAGTCTTAAAATCCAAGTTTAGAAATCTAAAGGGGTGTTTGGTACAAGCCCAAAATGGGTCAAAATGGTGTCATAATGGGTTGGGACCATTTGGCCAACTTTGGTCAACTTTAGTGAGCCATTTAGAGTCTGATTTCCAAGTTTCTAAGTTCAAAAAAGTGTTTTTAAAATTTTCTCATAGTGTTCTTAAGTCTGTTAGTTTTAAGATAGGATCAAAGTGCTTATTTGCTTAAGCTTTGAAAACCTGAGTTATAAGTTTAATTGTTTATTTTGAGTGTTCATAATTTAGGTAGCTTAGTCTAATTGGTGTCATTTGGATATTTGCTATAAACTGATTACACAATATTCTCCCAAAAATCTTTAACAAATCAACTCTTCAACAATTTTTTTAGTTTTTCAAAAGGCAAAACTGCCATTTTCAATTGCAAAAACCAGATGGTAAATGATGTTTTTAGCTCCTAATTTTTTTGCACACAAGCTCACCCTAAGCTATGCTCAATCTGTCTTAACTTTATTTTTCATTTTGAGCTTATTTGGCAGCTTATTTTAAGCTGTCAAATTAAGCCCCCTTTTTTAGTTCATTTCCCCTGGTGCTAGGGGCTTATTTTCAAGCCCACTGTTCTAGCTTATTAGGGGACCTTAGCTCAAGCTTTTGGCTTTTCTAAAAAGCCAATAAGCTCTTTTATAAGTCCCCTTAGTTGTAGACCTTTTGCTAGGCCCTGGTAGTTTAATTTAAGCTCAAATTAGGGAAAATATAGACACAAAAAAAAGCAATTAAATCCAAATACCATATTTTACTACCCTTGATGTTCATTTGTTAGGTTTGTAGTATAATAGCTTAATTTCTTTTATAGCTTATTAGGGGCCTTATTATTGGGTTGATTTAGCTCTTACTTGCTTATTAGGATTATTTGTGGCCTGTGTTTGCTTATTATTCACTTTCTTTGCTTATTGTGTGTTTAAAGTCCAAATCAAAAAGCCAATTTTTGCCTTAGCTCAATTTAAGCAAACTGCCATCAAAAAGCCCTTTTTCCAGCTTATTTATAAGCATTCACAAAAAGTTGTAGTTATGAAAAATGATAAGCCCCATGTGCTTATTAAGTTTGTGTAAAAAGTTTTTCTAAAAAAAAAGAGGGAGATAAGAGGAAACCCGGGTGAGCAAGACTCGAACCCGGGTCTCAACCCTCAATACACCCTCCTTTTATAAACACTCCTACCGCTGTGCCCTTGGGTCTTTTCTGTTAGACCCTTGGGCACTTTGGTATATAAGGGAGTTTTTGGCCCTTTAGCTATAAGCTCTTTCCAGCTTATTCTGAGCTTATTCATAAGCTCAATCTCGGGTTTCTTATTTTTCTTAGGATAGTTTTAGGGTAAAGCAATTTTAGTAATTTTTTCAGAATTTTTAAAAATAGTTTAGTATTTTTTATAATTTAATTTCTTTAAAAGTTTTAAAAATTCATAAAAAATACAAAAATTATCAAAAAAATATTTTTCTTTTTTAGGAAATTTTCTTTAGTCATATTTTACGTAGGAAAAATAGAAAAATTTTCGTAGGGTTAATTTTGCAAACTTTTGATTTTTAAGAAGGGTCTCGCGTACTGGTTCTTGTCTTGGTCTCGTTTTTTGGTCAAACGACTTTCCGTTTTTAGTCTAGTTTTTTTTTAAACTTGGTCATTTGTCATTTAGAATCTATTTTACTTTAAAATTTGGTTTTAGGGTTTAATTTGCAAAATTAGTTTTTGACCCTTGTTTTTCGTGCTTATCCTCGTTTTTAGGATTTAAGTTATTTTAGCTTTCAATTTTTTTAGGTTTCTTTTCATTCGTTTTTGCTTGTTAATTGATTAAGTTAGCTTTTATACTCTCCCAAATATTAATCTCATTAAATTCCAATTTTCAGACTGTATCGATCTCAAGCACAGCCTCGCTGGGGCTAAAACGCCCGTGAACATTTAACTACTTCTCGGGTTTCATTGATTGTTTCTAGATTATACTTATTATATATATTGTATTATATATTATATATATAAGAGGTGTAGTTTAAAAAGTAAATCAAATTTTTGGCGCCGCTGCCGGGGAGGCTGAGAAAACGATTATCGTTACGTCTGACCATTTGTGTTTGAATCTGTGAATATTATCATATAACCAAAAAAAACAAAAAAACCAAAAAAACCAAAAAAAAAACAAAAAGTACAAAAATATTTTCATTTTCTTTTTAGTATAATTATTATTAAAAGAAAAACCCAAAAAAAGAAAAAAAGAAAAAAAGAAAACCAAAAATATAAAAACATTGTCTTTAATTATAAATAAAATTCAGAAATTGGTAAAAATACCAAAATATAATATTCTCAATTGAAAGGTATTATCATAATAACTTCCGTGTGAAACTTGATAACACCTCATTGTTCACCAACTTGAACAAAAGATTTAAAAAATTGTCTTTTGTTGTCATTGCGAGTTCGGTTCACCTTTTATAAGATAAACAAACTATTAAGTGGGGTATAAGGCGGGTTGTTTCGAGGAACTAATCCCTAAAGGAAGTGGTTTGTGGTTTTTTTTTTGTTTTCATGAACTGGGTTTACTTTGGTTAGTGTGGTTTTTAATAGCTTCGCGCTTTTCTATTCCTCCGACATCCTTTGTGCGTTTTCTTTTCGAAGAGTTACCGTGAGCTTGTCGATTATTGGTTTATGTTGTCTTTTCGTATGTCCGTTTATATAAATAAAGTGGGTTTACCTTTGAAAACAAAAAGAAAAAAAAAATTATGTGTAAATTTTCTTTCTTAGTGTATGCACACTCGTCCAATTCGTAATCTTCATATAAACCAACACAGGCCCCACCACTGTGGTTTGATAAATTTAATCTTGAAGAACCAATTGAAATCCAGATCCTTAGCTTCGATGGAATGATGATATCCGGACTTATGGATAATCAGAATCGTTACAACCAAAACCGAGGGAACTTCAATCAAGCTCCAGCTTACCAATCCCCGGTTCATCAAGGTCAAGTCTATCGACCTCAGGTTGTTCAACCTCCTGCTTATCAAGCTCCCGCCTATCAAGCTCCAGCTCCTCAAATTCAAGGTGTATCAAAGGAAGATTTCCATAGCTACGTAAAAGCTAATGATGCTGTGATGAGGAACATGCAAACTCAAGGTCAAAACATGCAAAATCAATTGACCAATCTCACAGACATGCTTTCCAAGTTTGTCGCTTCCAATACCGCCTCTACTTCGGGAACTCTTCCTAGTAACACCGTTACTAACCCGAAAGAGGATTTAAAGGGTATTACCACTCGAAGTGGTGTAGCTTACAAGGGACCCACGATTCCTATTACTTCTTCTTCTCCTAAAGTAATGGAACGTGATACCGAGGTCACAAAGGACACGATGCATCCTACTAATAACGGAAGCACCGAAGACGTCCCACCTCCGGTTGTCCCTCTTGTCAATCATGAATCAATCTCTGAGCCTGCAAATACTCCAGTTAGTGCCTCAAGGCCTAACCAAAAAGCATCAATTCCATTTCCATCAAGAAGAAATGATGAAAGACGTCGTGAGAAAGCTAACGACCAAATTGAGAAATTCTATGAAATCTTTCGGGATTTGAGTTTCGAAATTAGCTTTACGGATGCCTTGATGCTCATGCCAAAATTCGCCTCGACTCTAAAAACCTTAATCGGAAACAAGGAAAAGTTGAGTGAGATGGCTAGAACCCCATTGAATGAGAATTGCTCAGCAGTCATCCTAAACAGGTTACCAAAGAAACTTGGAGACCCTGGCCGATTTCTCATTCCATGTGAATTTTTCGGGATTAATACATGCAACGCCTTGGCCGATCTTGGTGCAAGCATTAATCTTATGCCATATTCCGTCTGGAAAACTCTCTCTCTTTCCGAACTAACCCCAACTTGCATGACGCTTGAATTAGCGGACCGTTCAATCTCTGAACCAATCGGTATCGCTGAAGACGTCTATGTGACGGTGGGAAAGTTCCAATTTCCTGCAGATTTCGTAGTCGTCGATTTTGAGCCAGACCCCCGAGTTCCCTTAATTCTCGGGAGGAGTTTCTTAAAGACAAGTGGTATGTGTTTAATTACACATACCTTTTGCCTTTAAAAACGAGCTAAAATAACCAAAAACAGACTTAAAATGCCAAATACACGCTTGTTTTGCTAATTCTATTGTGCAGGAACGGATAATTAAGAAAAGGATGAAAAACGAAGCCAAATCGACAAAACCAGACTCGGAATGGGAAAGCAAGGAAAAGACAAAGTCAAAGTCCAAGCCAAAGTCAACGAAAGTCAACCCAAGTCAACCCCGAAGCCAAAAAGTCAACAAGTCAAGAAATATAAGTTTGAGGGTTGAAATTGCCAAACCCTAAACTTATATTTATAAGAAGAAAAGAGAAAAAGAAAGACAAGGGGGAAAACTGTCAATAGGGGAAAGATATA
>BQNB010033510.1:4626-19626 GCA_026074375.1 Tanacetum coccineum
ATCGCTCATCCTTTCCCACTTTTCGTCTCTATGGAATCATTTTCATTCACATCCATGAGCACATCGTCTCCATCCTCGTCTTATCTTTCTCTTTATCCTTTTAAAGTATATCTATATATATTGAAATATTTTACCAAGATATAAAGTGTCATTCGTCTATTTTTAAAAGGTTATTCCCATAATATTTTTGTGTCAATCAATAAATCCCATTCTCGTTTATTAAAAATCGGTCTAATCTTTCTTCGTAATCATACGTCTCGATTCTTTTTATTTCATCATTTAGGTTATTTTTAAAATAATGACTACTTGTGTCTAGTTTCTAATTCTTTATCTAAGTGTTATATTTTAGAATAATAAAACCTAAAAGTGCATGTCTAGTTCCCGGCTAATGTTTTGCTGCATGTATATGTGCACTTGTCTACTAACTTTGTTTTGTAGCACACCAATATCTTGATTCCTTGGTGCCCCAAACAAAGGGGAGCGTACACCGAGGGGGAGCACTTGCAAGCATTCTACTCATTTAAATTGCATCGAACTTTTTAGCATCGATGGTAATTTATTTGATACATGGATTCGTTAAAGTCAATATACAAGGAATGTAATTATCATGGGGACGCAATGAGCAAGAGGGAGCTAGGAGATATGTGGGTAAATAGTATAGAGTTGGTTAAACTGTGATTATAGAAGACTTCACTAGGATGATGCAAGCTCACCTTTATAGGAAGATAGGATTGGGAATTGTCAAAAACGATGAAGGGTTCATTCATACTCCAAATACTTCACCTCCTCCACTTCAAAATCACACTCAACCTTAAGGTCCTCTTCTCATACCTTCAACTTATATATTTAAAGTACCTACTTTCTTTTCATGCCTTCTTCTCATCTATCACAACCTCCTCTAAATTATCCAAGAAACACAAAACCGCCTCAACCTTATTTCTCATATTTTCTTCTTATTCCTCCAACCTATATACTTGGGGCACCTACCTTTTCCTCATTCCTTCAACCTATACACTCGAAGTACCTACCTTCTTCTCTTGCCTACTTCTCATCTCTCATGACCTTTTCTAAACTAACCAAGAAACACACAATCACCTTCACCTAATTTCCCATATCTTCTCCTCATACCTTAAACCTATATACTTGGAGCACCTACCTTCTTCTTATTCCTCCAACATATATACCCAGAGCACGTACCCTCTTCTCGTGTCTTCTTCTCAAACCTCCAACCTATATGCTCCAACCATTATCCACATAATACCTTTTTTCTTTGAGAAAAGGGGGAGAATGGAGTGTAAACGAGTAACTTTTAAACTTTACTATGTGTTATAGTTTACATATTATGTCATCATCAAAATAGGGGAGATTGTTAGTGCAAATATTATGATATTTAAGCTATATGATCCCTTTATGTTTTGGTGATGAAAAAACATGTAACTTGTAATACGTAATGTAAAGTGCATAAGTTACTCGTAATCACAAATAATCAATGAATATATGCATCTACATCTCTCGACGTCTCAAGTCTGCATCAACACGGACATTTGTCTACACCCGACGTAAATCACGTAAGGTATGTACAAACAACATTAAACTTGTAAAATGATCAAAGAAATAAGTTTTTGTCTTAAACTTTATATTTTTGTAAATATAACAAAACAATTTCTTAAAAATTATTTAGACAAATTATTTTTGAATTATAAAGAAATGTTTTATGTGGTAATTATTTCAAATTTCAAATCTGGTCTTTTCCCCCCTAAAACAAGTCAGATCTTCACCAGATTTAACCTTCACCACAGAAAGACAAAAATAAGAGCGCCTGTCAAGGCGGTCCCTTATATATGTCGGCGGCCCCCTTAAATACTGGTTGGCCCCTTAATATATCTGGGGGCCGCCGTAGTCCGACAGACTGTTTTTCAGCTCCTATAAATAGTGGGTCACTTCTAATTATTTTGAGAACCTTTTGCACAGATTTTTTTAGTTCCTTCTCTTTCTAAATCTCACTAAAATCTCTCTAAATCTTTGATCATTTAACTTGTTTAATCTTGTTAAATGTGATCCAATCTTCTATCATTTCCTTCTTCCCTCAAGTGCAAGAGAAGAACTTTCGTCATCGTCAAGATACGAAGTTATGTAGTCTAGTTAGTCCATTTGTAACATTTGTTACATGTAGATCGAGTCCATGTCTTCCAGTCTTTAGTAATGTGTAGATCCAAATGGAGTATATATTCGGAAGGGTTGATTGTGTGTTGGTTAGTATTTTAGGCCTCAAAATACATTAGTGAAGTGGTAGATTGGTTCTAGCTAAGATTAGGACTCAACATTTAGCTTGGTGTCAGAAAATAATGTAAGTGACGCGGTATATGTGTTTAGGCCATAAAACACAAGGTTTGTTATGTTGGGACATAAAACATAACGGGTTTGGTTATACCCAATGAAGAACTCGACATCTAGTTTAGTGTCAGAAAATAATGTAAGCAACAGTATAAGGTTTTCTCCGCCAAAAGGGAGCTTGTTGATTAGTGAAGTAACTATCGAGTTGGATACTCAGGGAGTGGAGTAAGGCAAAGAGGAGCTTCATGACCAAACCACTATAAATCACCGTGTCCGGTTTACATTTTCTTTTACCTTTCGCTTTACTTATTTCTTTACATTTATCGCTTTACTTTTATACTTGCATTGTGATCATGATTGCGTAGATTGTTGTGTATATCATGTTACTTATAGTTGTGTAGTTCTTTGTAGTAAATATTGTGAGTGTGGTTGTATTGTTAGATTATGTATTAGTAATTCTACATCTATAACCAACACTTCTCATATTGCGTCAAACTTGATTAGTGATTTGATACAAAAGATTTAAAGTTTTAATTAGAAACGTATTCACCCCCTCTATAGTTTCCACAAGCAGTATTCAATGTAACATTTCAAACCAAATTCTCGGTATTAAATTATGGTGTAATCTTGTATATTGTGAGATGTAAATCATTATGTCGCATCCCGTGTTTCCGCTTTTAGCGGGGTGTGACACTGAAATTACCAGTTATTAAATGGAAACACACGGGTAAAGTATAACCCACGTACATAGTATAATATTAAATGGAAACACACGGGTCGTTCCAAGGGATTGGTGATTCTAAGAAAAGTCAAGTTGTTTTACAAAAAGATATCTTAAAGATTGTCACGGATCTAAAGATAAAGGTGAGATGCATTTTAAGATTTAAAACAATGTTTATTTGGGAGACAAGAGTAAGAAAGATAAACTTGGAGTGATAACAAGTTCATGAATTTTAGCATAATTGAATGAATAAACGGGTAGTTTACTTAAAAGATTATCTATTTAGCATATTGAAGAATCGTTTCGGCCTTTAATCTTAATTAAGAAAAATGATTTAAGTCCGATTCGTGTTTGGAAATAACAAATATAAACTTGCTCAACCAAGTTAGTTAGACATGATAGCTCCTGGATACGGCGTATAGGTCTTCGTGGTTTCTTGTGAAGTGCATGCACAAATACGCCGTAGCTTCCTTGATGGATACGGCGTATAGTCAGTCAGAACAGTTTCTTGAGATTTCTTTGTTTTAGCTCCATAATGTGTGCCTTTTAGCTAATCTTCACAAAGCACTCCATAATTACTGCAAATCTTAAATATAAACGATTATGTATCAATTCTCGCAATAATTATATAAAATGGGTAAGAAACATGGGATAAATGATATTATAAAAGTGACGTTATATGATGTCATCAAGATCAGACACACACTTAGGGGCGTTATCGGGTCGGGTTATTGAGTTATCTGATCTTATCGGATCGGGTTGTGTCGGGTTTTGATTTTTAAAAACTCACCCGCAACGTGGCCCGATAAAGAATTGGGTTATCGGGTTCGGGTGGTATGCGGGTCGGTTATCGGGTGACACTACAAATGAGTAGCTAATAAATTACAAAATGTGACTTTGATCAAGCAACAACTTAGTACTTAACTATATAGTAACAAACTCTAATTACATACAAGCGAATGACAAAGTAATAGTTGATACAAGCCTTTTCCTGGGTCATTTTGCTTCGTTTTCTTTGCAATTCACAACAAGTGCACTACATTTTATGGTCAGTCCGATGTATTCTACTTGAGTTGTAATCAACCAGTTTGTAAAATGTTACTGTAGGTAAAAAACTCAAACTAAAAATATACTCTTCTAAAATGTTAGGTCGTAACTATTTTAGCTTGAGTTGTATTGACTCTTGTAAGTTACTACATACCATTTTAGCTTCAGGCAGTGATGACACAAACTAATAGTATACAAAGGGTATCTACGCATGGCCTTTTTGTAGATTTGTAGGCGACTCAACTGTAGAAGTGTTATTAGGCTTAAAAAATTATAATTATAAAAATAAAATGTTGATTTTTGGGTCTTATCGGGTTGACCCAATAACCCGAAAATATTAACTTTTTAACCCGAACCCGATCCGGTAACATTGTCGGGTTATCGGGTTCGGGTCAAACCAACACGACAAGATTTTTTTAACCCAACTAAACCCGACCGATAAGCCTTATTGGATTCAGGTCGGGTCAACCCGACCCCTGGACACCCCTACACGCACATTGTCATTTAATCTTCATTGTTGTTCCGCAAACAATGCAGTATAATTCTTAATAAGATTTTATAATTCGCCTTTTTTTTGTTAATTTAGCACCCAACGGATGTTAACCTATAAACTAAAACAACACACACGTTTTTATCTACTTTGACATTATATATAATGAAAAAAACATGCAATAACAAAGTATATAACAATAGGGCATATTTTCTAAAAACTTTCATTTTCGATTTTTTTTGATTTATTATGTGTGTATGTGTTTTTTTGGTGTGTGTGCGTGGGTATGTGGCTATTAGGGGTGTCAATCGGGTTAGCGGGCCGGGTTTGATGCTTATCGGGTCTATCGGGTTTTTGAAAAAAATAATAAGGAATCGGGTCTATCGGGTAGCGGGTTATCGGATCAGGTCTATCGGGTTACTTGTTAATCCCATACCGCAATTCGCCTTTTTTTTGTTAATTTAGCACCCAACGGATGTTAACCTATAAACTAAAACAACACACAAGTTTTTATCTACTTTGACGTTATATATAATGAAAAAAACATGCAATAACAAAGTATATAACAATAGGGCATATTTTCTAAAAACTTTCACAGCAGCGTATTTTTATAACTAAGATGATGTAGTTTGCCATGCATAGGTAATAAAGTTGAGAGTAAAACTCATGCAAAAATAACAAGAATGAGCTTAAAACAAATACACAGTCCTAACCTTTTACTCTAAATACCAACGACAAGGAGATGTGATAACCAAATTTATAAATTTGTTAATGGGTTATGTAGCTTATCGGATTGACCCGTTAACTCGATAACAAACTGATTGTGACACTACCCGACCCTATTATGTTGTCGGGTTTATTGGGTTGACCCGATAAGTTAAGTAGAATCCGAATCAACCTGGCCCTATAAGGTCTTATCGGGTTCGGGTTAAGTCGAGTCAACCCATTTGACACCCCTAGTGGCTTAGTGGCATAAAAGATAAATACAAATTTGCTCTTTTTTGGCATTTTAGTCCATTTGGTTTTCTTTTGTTTTTATTTAACTAATGGGTTTTTTTTTCAAAAGTAAATAAAAGAAGTTATTTTATTTTTTTTATTTCAAATTGATAATTGAAAATAATTTGTTTTAATAAATAGAAAAAGGAAAAAAAAGGTGAGTTCTAAAAAATGATGTTATGGGCTTATCGGGTCGGGGAGAGTTTTTTGTGTGTGTGTTGATGTTAAAATATTAAAGCTAATTTGACGTTGATGTGACGATATTACGGTGTTACGTTAGTTAGGCTCTAATAAACAAAATCTATAGAAATCCACCAATTTTTAAAAACATTTTCTACTAATAAAAAACATACAAAAGTGATCATGTTTAGAACCAGATCTAAAACACATTAACATAATAAACTCTTTAATTACCGTATGAAGAAAAAGGTAAAATCTAATCCAAGCCAACCATATACATCTTCATTTCTCTTTTTCAAAACCAATTCTTTCAGGCCACTTCCATCAATCGGGTTAGCGGGTCGGGTTTGGGGCTTATCGGGTCGGGTCTATCGGGTTTTAAAAAAAAATAAAAACTAACCCGCAACTCAACCTTATAAGGAATCGGGTCTATCAGATTGCGGGTTATCGGATCGGGTCTATCGAGTTACTTGTTAATCCCATACCGTTAACCTACAAACTAAAACAACACACAAGTTTTTATCTACTTTTACGTTATATATAACGAAAAACACATGCAATAACAAAGTATATAACAATAGGGCATATTTTTTAAAAACTTTCACAGCAGCGTGTTTTTATAACTAAGATGATGTAGTTTGCCATGCATTTTAGCAAGGTAATAAAGTTGAGAATAAAACTCATGCAAAAATAATAAGAATGAGCTTAAAACAAATACACAGCCCTAACCTTTTACTCGATAACAAACTAATTGTTAATGGGTTATGTAGCTTATCGGGTTGACCCGATAACTCGATAACAAACTAATTGTGACCCTACCCGACTCTATTATGTTATCGGGTTTAATTGTTGACCCGATAAGCTAAGTTGAACCCGAATCAACTTGGCCCTATAAAGCCTTATCGGGTTCGGGTTGGGTCGAGTCAACCCATTTCACACCTCTAGTGGCTATCTAAGGAAGAAGATGACATAAAAGATAAAGAGTAAATTGCAAAAATGGTCCTTGTAGTTTGGCTAAATTGCAGATTTGGTCCGTCGAATTTCGAAATTGCAAAAACAGTCCGCATTTTAAAGGTTTGATTCCACTTTTGGTCCTTGGTCAAACTAAAATGACTAAAATACCCCTCTTAAAAAACGACGTTTATTGGTTAAAAGAACAAAGGGTTATTCGAATGAACAAAAAACATAGGGTATGCACGTGCATACCCTGTTGTGGTTGTAGATCCGCCCCTGTACTTGATGGTTGGCGTGTTACAGGACGCTGATCGTTTTCAATTTAATACGTAATAATAATCCAAAGTATAAGGAAATATACTAAAAATACTTGAGACAAAGATTCTATAATAATAATCCAGCACAAAATACACTCCAAAAACGTTTTACCGGTAAGGTGATTACCCAAGTCGTTTTTCCAAAGATTTATGAAAAATTAAAATTGAGACCCGTCGTTTTGTTATTTAGGACAACGAGTGAATTGGTTTCGAAGATGATTTTTTTATTATTGATAATCTATTTGTACAACTAAAAGCAACTTAAACAATTAAGCACAAAAAAAAAATAACGGGAATTAAAGAAAAGCACAATTAAAACCAAAATAAATAAAACTAACCCTAATGATTTTTCTAAACTATATATTAATCCTACTGACAATTAAATAGGAAATGCTAAGGAATCCTAAAACGAGAGCTATTTAAACTAAAAACGAAAAAAAACGAGAACGGGAACGAAATCTCGTTCTTTAAAAACTTGCACTTTCAAAATATTAACCCTATGAAAGAAATTTTTGAACCAAAGCCTAGAGAATAATAAAAGAAATTTTTAGAAAAAAGAATTTTATTTTTTTGATTATTTTTCTATTTTTTATGAATTTTTAAAGTTTTTAATAAAAATAATGTTTAAAAATACTAAACTAATCCTAAAAATCTAGAAATTCTAAAAGTGAAAACACTACCTTGATTTTATAAAAATGCTAGACCAAAATAAGCTAAAACGAAAAGCTCTTAAAAGCTAGGAAAAAGCTACGGCTTGTAATATAATTAAGAAATGAAAAAGGTGTTTAAAAGAAAAGTGTAAACAAGGAATGTTGGATGAGCTAATGTAGCACAGATGGTTAAGTGTGTGAGAGTGTGGGACGTGTGTTTGTTAAGCAGGAGGTCTTGGGTTCGAATCCAAGGCCTCTTGTTTATATTTTTTTTATTATTTTTGAAAATTTTGAAAACAAAGTTGAAAAACAGCTTAATGTGAAAACTTTTTGTGAAAACAACTTTTTAGAAAACTACTAATAAGCTAGAAAATTGCTTAAAATTCAGACAAACTATAGTTAACCATTTTTTTTACCTTTTTATCAAAACTAAATAAGCTAGAAACTAATGATAAGCTAAAACTAAAACTTAATAAGTTATAAGCTTCTAAAAACTAACCTATCAATGCTGTCTAAGCTAGGAAATGAGCAAAAGCACAAGCAATAGCTCAAAATCCAAATAAGCTTTTTAAGCAAAACTTAGTACCAAACAGACCTAATGGCACTTTTTAAGCTTAAATTTCTATAAGCTAATGGACACTTAAGACAAATTGGCTTATACTTACATCTACCTTGACCTATAAGCTACAAATAAGCACTTTTGAAAAGAACTTTGAAAGACAAGTGCTTAATAAAAAAACTGGTTAAAAACAACTGAAATACTCATATCATGCTGAGTGAACTTATGTTTTGAAAAGACAAATGGATACTTTGATAGCTTAAAACAAATGACCTAATTAGCTTATTTTTAAAAAATAATTTCAAACAGGTTAAGAATAACCTAAAAATTACTTGTAAACCAAATTTTAGACTTTAAAAACTAAAATTACCCTCTGATAATTGTTCATGAAAATGGTTATTTATCTTTTTTTTTATCTGATACAAACGACACTTTTTAACCCAAATCATAAAGACCCAAATGTAAAAACTAAATGAAATTGATTTAAGCAACTATGACTTTAAAACGTAAAGTATTTGAGCATGACAATGAACTAGAAAGGTCTTAAAGCTAAAAAATGCTACTATGACCAGCCTTAATGACACAGTTCAAAATACAACTAGAAAACTATATCAATCTACAACTACCTAGAATCCAAACTTGTAAGCCTGAAAATGATCTTCAAATTCAGTTTTAAGAAACAAAGATGTCACAAGCAGTACTAACTAAACTGTTGTGCCATACACCCCTTTAAACACAATCAAATTCATTTAAGCTTATGAAAATGCAAATAAGAGCTCAAAACTAAGATACGAGATACTATAGAGCTAAAACAGACGAAATGAACAAATCCAATAAGACAAAAAGCCAGAATCAATAACAAACAAACCATGCTATAATTTTGTTTTTGTTTTTTTTGACAATTTATAAAAAAAATAAAAAACTAAGATTCTAAACCTAACTAAAGAAACATATTAAGCATTGATAATTAATTATAAGCAGAGCAAGCCTAATAACAACAAAATAACAAAGCAATAAGCAAACTATAAGCTCAAATGTAAGTAAGCTTTAAAAGAAAAAATGAAAAACTTACAAGAGCGTTTGCTCTTAAGAAGGCTAAGAATAAGCTCAAGGGAGCTATCAACAAGCTCTAGCTTATCACAAGCATAAGCTAGTAAAGTCCCATAAGCTCTTTCAGGGTAAACTTATCATCTAAAGCAACCAAATCCATCCATAGCATAGGTATTAAACTGATTTTAAATGTGTAAGTAGATTAGTGATCAATTTGGGTTCAATCTAAGCTTAGAGACTTAGATGAGCTTGAGATTAACTTATTAGGCAGCTTATGAACAGTGACAGCTATTAATCAATTTTTGTATGAAAAGTAGCTTGTGAAGGAGAAAATGGATAATAAGAAAACAATGAAAATATATTGATAAACAGAGATATTACAATACTGACAATTGAAATAACATTAAGAAAAAAATTAAGCTAAAATAAGTTTTTTTTTAAAGAAAAAATTACAAAAGCTAAATTTTTTTAAGCAGAAAATTAATCTCCATTCCTACACTCTTGGTCAGTGTTTTGAGAGGACTCCCTTGCAGTGTGTGAAGAGGTCTTCTATTTATAAGCTTCATAGGAAGGATCTAGGCTCTCAAGTTGTTAGACGTTCCCCTTGATCTTGTCCCTTCATTCATGCCAATCATTTAATCTCAAGTATTAGCCGTTGGATGTGGCAATCCTTGTGTCAGAGGCTGTGTGCTTCTTTTACAAGGGATTTAGTGTAAAATCCTACTTCCATATGTGCTTCTTTAGGATTCCGCGTGTCCTCCTTTGTTTGTTTGGACCAATAGAAGGGTTTGGTGACGTCTAACTTTGCCAGCTCATAGCTTAGTACTCGAATCTTGATGCCACATCATCAATTTGAATTAACCCTTTGATTTTGACGGGTAATTGATTGAAGAAGATGATGAACAGTAAAAAGGGACTCGCGCCCTTTTTAACTGTATTTGAACGTTGGGTAAGTTTGACCAAGGGGGAACGGGCTTTGACTTGGGCTCAGGGTTTATTTTAAAAGGGAATTGGGCCGTTGTTTGTTTTGGTTTTGGGCTGGTTAGGAGATAACGACCGTTATCTCTTTTATAAAAGAGATAACGGTGTTAGGGTTTTAGGGTTATTTTTGAATTTGATTTAACATCAAGGGTATTTGTGGTATTTTCAAGGGTTTTGTCTTCTTGTGATTGACCAATGTTGACCAAGAGTTGACTTTTGAAGACCTTTAATAGAAAACTTCCATCTCTTGCATACTCTTCCTTTCCCGTGTCCGTGTTTGTCTGGTTTTGACCGTTTTCTTATGATTTTTGCATTATCCGTACCTACACATACACAAACAACAAAATACACAAATACAAGCATATTTTTGCACATTTTAATCATTTAAGGGCCATTTTTGATATAGAAAGGATATGTGATTTCTCACATATGAAACGCCTTTTGAACAAAGTTACAAAAAAGACGCATTTGTTAATATTGGAGGTAAGTGCGATCGTTTCTACTTGGTTTTTAATATGTTGATATAAGCTTTTAATAAATATTTTGTTATTGTTTTAGTATTCACAAAAGTGCTATTGATGCAATTTTGTAACTTTGGATAGGTTGCATTTGTGGTGGCGTCGGTCCGCATACCTGTTGAAAATAGAGGTAATTTCTACTCCGAACTTAACAATTTTGATTTCGGTTTAGTGATGTTGTGTTTGTTTAAGTGGGTTTTGCATAATTGAAGAATCACGTTTGAAACCATGAGTGCAATATTTGGTCATGTATTAGGATGGCTATCATACCCTCAGTAACAATCAAAGCGAATAGTTGGCCATTGTTGACGCTGTTAAAATCTGTTGCATACATGCTCAGTCAGATAAGTTGAGGACTTGAGCAGCCTGCATATTGGAATATTTTTAAAGCAAATAATATGGAATTGTATGGTCATTTAGAAATAGTAAGAATATACACCCATAGATTTTAACTTTTGAACATGTGGTAGGTTTTAAAAAGTATTATGTAATTTTACATTGAAACAATTAGTATACATGTCTTGAAGTTACTCTTATATGGTCCTACTGTTTCTATACGGCTTGAGTATTCGACTATTTGTTTAGGACATTAATAAAGTGTGTGTGTGTATTGAATGATTTATTTAACATTATCAAGCTAACAGTTTCCTTTATTCTTTCTTGCACGTCGGTATATAAATTTTGCTAACGTCAGTAGAAGTATAGTCTTATGGAGACCAACAAGAAGAATAGGTAAATAATGGTTTTCAAAATTTGATAACACATTGGTTTTTCTTCTGCATTCAGCTAATAATATATAGTGAATGGCAAAACGTTTTCTTTTTCAGGCTGGAGCATGGTCATAGGGTTTTAAATGAATGTGTATTTGTCAGCGGGCATGACATTTGTGAATGTCGCCGCCGTCACCTGACAGCAGAACAAGAAACATTACTTTTGGCCACACTCATACATGAGGTGATTTATTCTTTTTATGTGAATATATAGTTTAGAATTTGTAAGTTATCTTTCGACAAGTGTTTGGGAAGATGTGTTAACTTGGTTGTGTTTTATATCTTATGTGTCACGTGGGTAAAGCTTTTGAGCTTAACGACTAAACTTAAAACAAAATGGGTCAAAAGGATCGAACTAAGTAAGGTCTTAAGTTGCTGATAATCTTAATGCTAATATAGGCTTTGTAATCACAATTAGCACACAAAGTTGTTTACAAAAGTAAAATGGTGTTTGCGAGTTTGTTTTAAACTGAATTAAAGGTTACACAGATGCTATGTTGCTATCTGTAAAAAATGATGGTCATTGTTCAGGTAAGTTTTTTTAGTGATGAAATTAGAGGTGGCATTAGAGGTAGATTATTGAGTCGCATCTAGCCATCTAGCACAACAATAAGATAGATGTATGTGCGGACTAATTTAATTAAAATCATCTTAGAACCAAGTCACCAACAGACTGGAATGTCGAACCCAGATTTACATTATTTCAGTGGCTTACCTCAGCTCGAACATCAACCACATGTATTTGAAGAAAAGGCAGGCGATGAAACCATTTATATAAAAAAAGACCAGCAAAGCTGAGAACTCAATAACTATCTTTCCATCATCTATAGGTTTACTAATTTCTAATGCGTATATCGTCATTACTATTAGCTTTGTACAAGATCAAATGTGTGTGGATATTTGTCTGTGATAATGTTACTAATCTCATTTTTTGTCAACCAACATATATAGGTGACCAAAATGAGAAAATGTACATTACCGAGCTACAATTAAGTACGTTCAGGTGCAAGAAGGAGCAGGTAGCTCGAAACCCGTTGATGGCGATGATCAATTGGATCAACCTGTTCCTACAGGTTTGCAAACTGATTTTTGTACATTTCCTAATTCTTGCGTTTTCTGTAACAATCATTCTTCGAATTATACCTAATCGTAATTTGGTTCTGATTGCAGAAAGTATTAAGTATTGACGGCGTCCAAAAGGAAGGTTACGTGGGATACTCGAATAAGCGACCACAACATTTCATCATCTAAAGGTATATTAAATTGAAACTTTTCATGTATGTGGACAGTTTGTGTGTGTGGGCTTACTTTAACATACTCAAGATGAAATGTTTATGGTCATAATTGGCGTGGTATGCACGGTAGGGTATGCGTGTGCAAACCATTTGGACTTACAAATTTATATTTTCCCACTTAAGGTTACTCACTTTTCTAAGACGACTTTCATTTTTCTCCAATATTATGAAATGTTTTTCAACCTGGACCTGAAACATGTATTACCGTGTGCAATATGCTATAGCTGTGTGCAATTGTGTTCAACTGATGACAAAGCATCCAACTTGGGTAAAATTGGTGAATGGCTTTCCGGGGACTATTTTATACAACTCGGACGAAACGCTAAAACATTATTACTGAGATGCTACATCATCAGTTAAATACTACTAGGACACACATCAGCATAGGTAATCGAGTAATTTTGGCCACGAGCCATTTTTTAAAAAGGCTCTAAACATTGGAACAAAATTGAAAATTGGGTGACTTGGAGGGTGATCATTACTAAATGTTTTATAGCCAAATAGTTTTGTGAAAGAAAAAAGCTACTAAAATAAGCAGGAGTATATATATTATTTCAGCCAGAATGTGAATCACAAAAAATCCATGGCACTCAGTCAAACAATTGTATATGTAGTCGTGTATTTGCAACAAGAAGTAAAGTAGGACAGCTCAGATAGTTAATATGATCAAAATCTGTGATACTTGATATGGGCAACTTAAGATTATCTATTGATTTGTAGGGTTCTGGTGCTTTATTCTTTTAGCTCAGCTTACGTATGTATGCAATATGTATCTTACAGAAAACCTGTGTCGCCCACTTCCCGGAGAGATATTATATAATCAGATAGGCTTCTGGAAGTAGAGGATGCTATCCACATGTTTCTAGGCAAGATTTTCTTAGTGCGTTGTGACCGTGTGGCGAAACCAATACGTTCTGGAAAGAAGAAACTGTTAGCATTGCCAGTTCATCTACAAACTTATCCTGTAACTTCTTATTCTGTCAATTCAGATTTTTTTCAATTTCTTGAACCGCATGAATGATCCCAAGATAACGGGTTGCTCAAAGACACAATGAACAGGAAACAAAGATCTATTCTCATCTTATAAAGCGTTCAATAGAGGTAATGTGTTGTTTGGTAGAAACACTAAAAGCAAGATCATCGGCAAAGGTATAATTTCTCATAACTCACTCACTATTCATGATGTTAGTCACGTAGAAAATCTTAGCTTTAATCTCCTTAGTGTAGGTCAAATATGCGATAAAAAGTGTAAGGTACTGTTTAGTGAAACCGATAGCGAAATAATTAAAGATGGCATAACCATAGGAAAAGGAATTAGGAAACATGGCCTTTACATTATGAAAATGGGGAACTCACCAAAAGATGCTCTTTGTTTAACCTCTATAGATGATTCTTCGACCTTATGCATCGAAGTTGGGTCCCACGCCGCATTAGTGACTTATACAATCAGCTTCAGCTAAAGAGCTAGTTAGAAATTTACCGAAATTTATAAATTTGAAAAACTTTTTGCAAATGCTGCAACGTCGGTAAACACGTACATGACCAGCCATAAGCTAAAAACCATGTTCTCCTTCTAAGTATCTAGAACTTTTACATATGGACTTGTTTGGTCCATCGACCGTTCAAAGTTATGGAGGAAACTTCTACACTTTGGTCATTGTCGATGACTATTCAAGATATACTTGGACAAGATTTTTAAAACATAAAATGAAGCTTTTGATCATTTTGAAATTTTAAGTAAAAAGATTCAAGTCCAAAAGGGTTGCCCCATTATTTCAATCCGTACG
Source organism: Tanacetum coccineum (assembly GCA_026074375.1). Taxonomy (NCBI): domain Eukaryota; kingdom Viridiplantae; phylum Streptophyta; class Magnoliopsida; order Asterales; family Asteraceae; genus Tanacetum; species Tanacetum coccineum. The sequence goes on from BQNB010033510.1 coordinate 19,276, forward strand.
GATCATGGTCGGGAATTTGATAATGAAGTACAATTCGGAGCCTTTTGTGATGCTAACGGCATTACACATAACTTTTCAGCTCCACGTACTCCACAATCAAATGGGGTAGTAGAACGTAAGAATAGAACCCTACAAGAAATGAGTAGAACCATGCTCAATGAACAATCAATTCCTCAAAAATTTTGGTGTAACGCCGTCGACACTTCCACCTACATACTTAATAGAATTCTTATTAGACCTTTCCTTGGAAAAACTCCTTAGGTAGAAAGCCCAACCTAGAATATTTTAAAGTGTTCGGTAGCAAATGCTTTATCCTTAATACCAAAGACTACCTAACCAAATTCGACCCAA
>BQNB010033510.1:22126-52266 GCA_026074375.1 Tanacetum coccineum
TTCTCCCTCACAATGCCTAAAGAAAATAAAGCCAATTTAAAGAGAACCGCTAGGATAAGTTAATGCCATTTGCTTCCAACAATCCTCGAACTTCATCACCTCCCTATCAACCATTCTCACCTCCATCGGACTATACTTCGGGTCCTCTACCAACATATCCAATCTCGACTTCTCCTATTTCACCAACTCATCACAATAGTGACTTATTGACTACTCCTAGATCAACACCTCCACCTTTGACTTCACCTCCATCGGCACCTACCCAACCATCTAAGCTCACATCACCTCTTGCCATCAACCTTGATCCCATAGACCTATTGATCTCCACTCCACCGACCTCTCCTCAAGCTTTCCTTGAACTCATGATGATCTCCCACCAACAACTACAAACCCTTCACCACCGTCGACCATCTTTTGACAACTATTAAACAATGGCCAATGCACCCCTCATATTCCCGACCCATTGATACAACCTTCCCAATCGGCCACTCCAAACTTGAACCACCTATCCCATCATTTTCCACCTGCAATGTTTCACTAATTACTTCAATCGTCCACCACTTCCGCCTTATGCCCTAATAATCCTTTTCCCATGCTCACCCATGAAATGTTTTGTGAACATTGCCAAAGAACGAGTCTTAGTTGACAATCTCCAAGGAGAAATGAGATTCATTCTCAATCACATTCTAGACATCCTAAATGTTATCACGCACAACATCTAATAATAAGACTTAAGAAGTAGAACAAAATAATAGATCCATTAGGAATTTTCGTTAAGAATCTCTTGCTCTCTTTGTCTTATTGTAATGTCTTTTATGCTATCTCTAATAAAGAAAATAGTATGTTGCTATATCAATTGTTATCTCATGATCATTCAAAATTATGTTCAAAATTCATGGACTTTGACTTTTTATAAGTCATCCGCATCTGTCCGACAACAAGCCGGTTCCATTAACAAAACAAAACCGGTTGGCCGGTACTACAATGTGTTTTTCTATTTCTTGGACATCTAACTTTTCTTTGTAGGTACTCACAAAGCAAGGGGGAGCACCTCTCATTATTTCTAACATATTTGTTTTGTATCTATCTTAGCATTTTTCAAGGGGGAGCTTTCCGTCTTGCCAAACTTCTCGATTTACATACAAAGCATTCCATCTTTTTGTTTCGACAAAAAGAGGGAGAAAGAACTAGTTTAAAATACATCTAAAACTAGTAAATCAATCTCTTTCATTTTAAGACTATGTTTTGTCATCAACAAAAAGGAGGATAATGTTGATACAAATAAACCGGTAACAAATGATTATCTTACGATCTTATCTCACGATCTTCCTAGATTAGCAATAAGTTTATTGAAAATGACATAAACATAGTTAAAAACATCATTCTCAATCTCTTACTATCTCCTAAAAACTTAAATCTTGTAGAAACAAACACAAATGTCCTAAAAAAACATAAAATGTATGATTTTATACACAAAATGTTTTTTTACAACTCTAGATTAATTACAATCATTCATGACCTCACAAATGTCACAAACCAAGGGCACTCTTTACAAGATTACACATGATCTCTGCTAGATTTTGCAAATCAAATTCGGAATTGGTTACTGTAGGACGGTGCCCTTCTTTTGGCTGCTGTTTAGGTGACCTTCTAATAAGCAACATGGGAAGAACCTGTCATACATAGAATGTTTTTTGCACCAAGCCATTTTTCTCCAGGTTTCACATACCTTTGCTGCATCGGGTTAAAGGACCGGCTCGTGAAAGCAGCGAGCTGATCTTTCTCGTCAAGATAGGTGTCCGGGGGTAGACTGGGTAGGCGGTTGGTGTGCCCTTGGTATAGGAGGAGGTATCTATAGAGATTGGATCTATAATTTCCTTCAAACAGATAGCAATAGGATTGCGCGTACTCGCTGGTCAGAGAGTTGTGACAATGGCTTATGACGATCGACACCTACGAAAGCAGGTACTTGAGTATCAAGTGGGCTCCGACGGACGCACAGATCGCGGGATCAGTAAGGGTTAGGATGAAGAATGATATATGGTAGGGATCTTCTAATCCTTCACCAATAGTAATAAACTAACAAGGCGGCCAAATTAGACATACATGGCCGTAACGACATAATAGACATATGTGATTGCTCACATCCTCGTTCGAGTAAGACCAAAGGTTACGGATTAGGAAAGGAAAAATAATTGTTGTTAAATAAAAAGAACAAAACAAATAGATTAAGTCCAAACAAATAAGGCATAGTGTTTCTAGTACTTTCTCGGCCGTACCCATGAAAAAGACACATACATATAGATACAAACGTCTCGATCATATATCAACAAAAACAATCTTAGTTGGCGTTCCCGTAACAGTAAACTCCCAATCATCCATACTATACAAACTTTTCAACATTAGTGGCGATATCGACCACTTTTTTACAAGAAATACATAGTTGGTTTATTTTGAACAACATACAACAATACTCTACAGAATCACTCTTTTTGTATTTTTTTCTTTTTTTTCACTCTTTTTTTTAAAGAACCATATACACTATGAATTTCGGTGTAATTTCACCATCTTCACTATCATAATCAATCCGGATAATTTATCCACTCTCCTCCATACTTAGGATGTAAAAATCGATTTGTGAAAGTAGTAAAACACACTAAAATTTGAGACTTAAAAATATACACTACTTTCACATTCCCATTGCATTGTGCAATTTTTCCCGACCTAACCGTAGATAGAAAATTTTGCATTGCGACTGGAAATACAATACTTTACACAAAAGCAACTAGCAACCGATTAAGGACTTAATCTAATAGGGTAGGCTAAGGTGTAACGAAACAAATATTTGCTGTAAGAAAAGAATGGAATGGCTCAGCTAGTTTTTCTAGGGGTATCTTACTCTAAAAATAAGAGTACACAAAAGGGTTTATACGGGGGTTAACTAACCAGTGTAGTTAGCTAATATCACGACATGTATAGGCTTTTTGGTTGTAATCTTAGAAATTTACCAGTTTAGAAAATGTCCCTCCATCTATTAAAAATAGTGCTTATTATTGTAGTCTTGAGTAGATATACCAAGCCAAGTTTTAAAGTTTACAACATCACCGGCACACTCATATTTTTGTGGAATTTAGGTAAACATTTTTCAAACGGATAAGGCTAAATTCTCACAATATCTAATAAGGGTTATGTGTGCGGGTTATGTAACTAATAATTTCACAAAAGTATGCTTGATTTTTTTTAAAATTTAGGCATAATTAAGCATTTTATTGTGAAAATATGGACAAGTAAGCGTTCCAATTCTCCCCCCCCCACTTGAAATATACAACGACCTCGTTGTATAAATATTACATTAAGGACAGGAAAATAAAAGAATTAGAACGAGAAACTTCCCTGGGATTTGCTCGGTATGATCCTCCATGTTGCGTTTATGAGCAAGATTGTGTGTTGCGAACGGGTCTGAATACCAGCATGACTACAACACACAAAATTCCAAAATATAAATATTCTGCCAACGTCGTCGTTTTCGTTCAGAAGGTCCTGTATTAAGCATAAGAAAACAAGTGCAATTTCTATCTCTGTGTATTTGTTTGTTAGACTCGAAATTAAAACCTAAAACTGTATAGGAAGTCGATATGCCATATCCATCCCCCGGATACGCCGTATTGATACCTGTAGAAAACAATCCTAAGTACGGGTCAGAAGTCGAATACGTTGTATTCGTTTAACGAATATGCCGTATCGACCAGTCTGACAATAAAGTTTAAATTGTAGAAAAATAAAGAATGGATAATGTCCAGGTAGTCAATACACCGTATCCATGGGGTTTACATATGCCGTATAGACAGTCTAGAAAGACAGACTCATAAGAAAAATTGAACAATACATTTCGGTTGTCTCTCGGCAAGCCTATGTTTATACAGAAAATACTTTAAGTTAACTTCCCCAGTATTTAATCCCCATCATTATAAAATAACTTGGGGTCGAACGGGATGCCACATGACACATATAAATTCTTAATTATAAAAATGAATGGCATCCCTTTGGTAAGATAATTCCAAGTCACGATATTAACATTTAATTCCTTGATAAAACTTTTCACATTGAAACTTTTACTAATTGAATCATAACTTGTTTCCAAAAGCTTATTTGACCCTTGTGTATTGATGTTTATTACATTAGGTAATGGTTCAATAGATAAATTCCATCCGAAGAATTGTTTGATATCGATTTTATCCTCATCATATGTTTGAATCTATCTAAAACATAGATAGGAAAACTAATTTATAAGAAATGCATTTTATCGTAATAAAAAGTGTAAAATTCATCATCAGAATCAGATATGATAAAAAAAATTTTTTTGAAAATCCAAATCAATCTTTATGGCAGGATAAGCACTTACCGTAGGTTCAGACGCTACTTCTGTGTCAAAAGTTAAAGCGTCATTGTACACAATGGCTAGGAACTCGTTCTAAAAATCAGATGAGACTTCCGGTTCAGATGTTAAAGCATCATTGTAAACAATGGCTGGAAACTGGTTCTCAAAATCTTTGAAGTAGTTGATATCTTCAAAATACCTGACCTTACCATATGTAGCAGTTTCCTAGTTAAACTCTTGACCACGCCTACGTGCTTTTTTCTTCTTCAAGCTGAATATACTCTGCCATAGTAATGTTGGGGTCGTCCATTTCCTGTAATTAAATGGCTAGGAAAGAAATAGGTCAAATGGACTATTACGCCGTATTCAGTAAACTGAATACGCCGTGTTGATGTTAAAGTCAAATACGCTGTATTGGTTTAGAGAAAAAAATATACGCCGTATCCAAAAGGATAAATACGTCGTATTGAGTTTCTGACTCAAAAAATTATAGCGTACATTAATAATGCAGGAAAACACACAAACACACAATATGAAAAAATATACAATGCAGAAAATCAAACACACAAATATGCAATTTAAACTAAACTAAACTAAAAACACAAAGTCTAAACTAAAATACTAATAAACAAGAATTAAAAACAACTTCACTCTCCGGCAACAACGCCAAAAACTTGATGTGTCATCGTGTAGGTTGTTATTTTAGTTATCAAGTTTTACATTTATATTTTGCCGACTTTACCTAAAAAGAACACTCTAACGGGCAGTGTACCCGATCAGATGTAGCTTTGTTGGTAAGTAGGGTGTCGATCACTAAGAGCGAGAGCGTTAATATTTTAGTTCTATCAATATGTTGGTTAACTAAATTAAGTCAATTTAAACTATGTTAATTCTAATCTATGTTAAACTTATGCTAAACCTAATTCTAACGGATAAGGGGGTTTTCAGTTTGAGAGACTGGCACAGGTTTGGTGGTGACTTAAATTAATTTAAAACGCAATAACACACGCAAGCAAATAATCAAAAGATAGAAGAGCGGTCTAGGCAGTTATAAGAAAATTGTATTAACCATGATTAATCCAATTAAAATGCAAGTTTGTTTATTTTAGTGCAATGAGTGCTTATTTTGAGGCGGCATATCATTCTAAGATTTAGGCGGTACTTCTTCCTAAAACCTAGACACATAGAATTCTGTCACAATTAAACGTATCTGCATAAAGCATCCTATTTGCTGATTAGAATCTATTTAGGAGATTAATAATGGTGATCTTATTAAACCCTAGGTCATCGAGACTTTACCCACTTACTGCTTAACAGCTCTTTATAAACTAGTAGTCCACTGTCCGGGTCTTTACCAAAGAAAGAAGAACGCTATACTAGGTCACCTGCTAGAATAACTTATTCCCTTAAGCAATTGGTAAAGATAGGTCAATATTTGTGATCCTATTATTCTAGATATATAAATTGTGGATATGGAGAGTTGTCCCGACATCTAGTTAACATGGTCGGCATCACTAGACCTAGTTAAATGATAGGTCGCATATTTAAGCACATAAACAAGTATGAATTGATAGAACCAAACAACACCAACGAATAAATTAAGCAGTCGATATAAATAAACTAAACATTTAAATCTTCATAAACATGGCTAATACCCAAGGGTATTAGCCCTTAACCATTGTAATTAATACAAGAATAATCAATCAACCAAGGTAAACTTACCCAGTTAAACGAATGATACCAAAAATCAAACGATTATTAGAGTATAGGAGATTACAAGGTGTTTCTTATGGAATTAGAAACTTTGCTTGACCTCTTCTGCTCTTCTTGTCTTCTGAAAATCTACTTTTGTGGTTATGGTATCAAAAATATGATCAAGCACACCTAAAACTCGTTTTTAGGTTTTCTATTTATAGTGTCTGGAATTTCTTTAATACGCTGTATTGGTTGAGAGTTCAATACGCCGTATTAGGGGTTTTCTTGGAGTAATGGACCACATACAATTATCTATTAGAATATTAATCTACGCCAAATAGGAATACAACTTTAGAAGTCATCTAGATACGACGTATTAAGGTCTTTGTTCTTTTGGTTTCTTGTGAAAGTGCAGCACAGATACTCGTACTCCTTGATAGATACGGCGTATAGAATGTCAGAACATTATTCTTCAGATTTCTTTGTTTAACCTTTAGAATGCGTGCCTTTTAGCTAATCTTCACAAAGTACTCCATAATTACTGCAATTCTCAAATATAAATGATTAAGTACCAATTCATGCAATAATTATATAAAATTGGTAAGAATCATGGGATAAATGATGCTATAAAAATGATGTTATTTGATGTCCTCAACATATTTGTATCCAAGTACGGGAAAGTGAAGAAAAAAGATGAAGAAACAAAGTTTTATACAACTACGAAGAATCCTGGATCAAGATCAAGTTCGAAAGTATTTCAATAATAAAAGAAGCAACTATTCAAACTTTCAAGTCCCAAGATAGAATTAAAATGAAGTTATGATGAAGAATAATGATCCATGACCCAGCACAACTCAAACGGGAAGCTTGAACGCAAAATCAAGAAATGTGTATGTAGGTGTGTGTGGCCAACCGCCCGGCTAAAGAGAGAGCCGCCAGGCTGAGGAGCAACCGCACGGCAGAGAGCCCGAGCCGCTCGGCTCGTGTAAGTTCGTCTTTTTCCATTTATTTCTTGAAGCTCCATAACCCACCTAGAAGGATCTAGATCCCTTCTTCCTCGCATTTATCAGTTCTTTTGCTCCAAGAAAAGCATTCAATACCCCTGGGCCTTTCTAGTAGTATAAATAGAGGTATTTGGCTAGTGTTTTTCATCATAAAAAACATCCAATAATTTCCACCAACTATTCTCTCTACTAAATCATCTTCACTCTCTCTTAAAGCCATAAACCTTTCTTCGAAACCCATGTTAATCCTAGAAGTTAAAAGAAGAAGGAAGCCATCTTAAGAGGTCAATATCATTAAAAATTTACCATTGTTCTTCAAGGCATCAAAGCCTCATCTCTTGTAATCTTTTACAACTTTTGTAATACCTTTTAATCATGTTTTCTAATACTATGATTTATGGAATTATGTCTTTGTTTGCTACGAGTGGCTAGTGTCTTTATGTACTTGATTAGATGATGTTTGTGGTAATGATGATTTGATTATGATTGTGATAACATGTTTTTACTCAATTTCAAGTTATTTCTAAGATCCATCTATGCTTATGTTTCACGTGACATTGTTTTATCAAACTGGATTGATTGTTAATAGTATCATAGGTCGAAAGGGGTATTGTTATCAATTAATTGGCGCCTTTTTGTCTATGATCGGCTACATTTTGTATTGACCATTTCCTAAGCGATTTGATTTAACAAGAAACATAATTGTGGGTGCTAACAAGTTTGTAAAACGAACCACGAATCAAGCAAATTAAACTTGAACTAGTCTTGAATTGATTGATTAAACTTAAAGCTTGTTTTTGTCACTTAAGATCAATGTTTTAAAAATCGCGCCTAAGGCGCGCCTACTCCCTAAATCCCTCGAGGCTCCGGCCTTTGAGATTTTTTTAGATCGAGGCTCACAACATGCATAAATCCAATAAAAATCTCAGCGCCTTGGGATTTTGCGCCTTAGGACTAGTCGCGCCTAGCACATGTAACGGGTTTTGGGCCTTTTTATCTTAATATTAAGACACAAATACAAATCACATGGGCCTTTATATGATAAACCTACTAAAATAATCACCCTATAAAGAAAATTAAATTACATACAATATATAGGAAACAAGCGCCTCCAATTTTATCATATTTCTCCATTTATTCAACTTTCTTTTTAATTTGACACATATGTAATCACTTCACGTCATCTGAATATAGTCTTTTTTTGAAGAGGGCTTCTTGCAGTGTCTGGGGTGTCCCGTGGTGGAGTCACAAACCAAAAACTTATGATCTAATGATGCGAGCCGAACTAAATATTAGAATTATAACCTGCCAGGAAGGTCAAAGCCACGAGAAGATAAAACTATAATCTTAATCCATGATGGTTATGCTAGTTCAAAGCTCAAGGGGAAGGAAATGGAGGGTCTAGTTCTAAACAAAACCTTTGGATGAAGATGATGACGTTGTGGTTTTATAGTCAAGGAGGATGAATCTGATCACAATAAGGAGCGATACACATTTTGAGATGACGATGATGATAGGGAATTTAACGACTTAGATTGAAATCTCTTAATTTATTTCATCAAGTAGTTTCTTTATGAAATATTATCATGATAATGTGGCATTATGCTTGAATATTGATACGTTGCTTCACTTGCCTGCTTGATATTTTTGGTTTAAATGTGAGTTTTGTTAGATGTATTAACTATTAAGTATCTCAAATTTTATTTTACTTTATTCAATCCACATAAAAGTGTGACACATGTCATAAAAAATTAGTGTATTTAGTGCGACTCATATTTATGAATCCCGCGCTTTGGTATGCGCCTCGCCTCAAGACTCATTGACCCCCTTTGCGCCTTAGTGCGCCTTGAGACTTTTAGAACATTGCTTAAGATATTGACGAAGATTAAAGGTTTTAAAAACAATAGATTAGATCACCATCTAATTCTTATAATCAACATGTTAAGATGTTCATCATAATAATATCAAATCAGATTTCCCAAACTAATCTAATTAAGTGTAATCTTTTAATCATTTGAATCTTCATCATAATCATTGCTTGCTTGTTAAGATTGTAATTGTCGATTTTTAAAACATCACCAAAACACTCTAATCCCCGCGAATGATCCCGTCTTACCATACAATCTCTTGCTACCAACGGACGAGTACACTTGCTCGTATGTGTTGCTAAGAAATTCGGTAACCAAGTTATAAATTTAAAACTTATCCGTATCGCACGCATCAAGTTTTTGGCGCCACTGATAGGGATTTGATCGTGTTTTAGTTTTAATTTTCGTACCTCAATTATTCCTTGGTGCCCCGTCCTTGTTTTCAATTTTTTTTCTATCAGTAGCAGCCAGCCGCCCGGCTCATCTCTCGAGACCAAACACCACCACCAGCCGCCCGGCTGGAACCTTCTGAGCAGCCCCGTTTCACTTTTTTGTACCGCCTTTCATGCCTTTTTTTCTCATAACGCGATTCCTTACCGATCCACACCTAGTTGTATGTTATTTGGCCCCTTAAATGCACACCCTTTCTTCTGACAAGACCAACTAGTCCTTATTTAAAACCCAAACATTTCATCCACCGAACCAAAAAGAAGAAAAAGAAGAGAAACCTATTCGTACCTTTAGAAGACCGAGTTCCTAATGTTAAATACCCACCTTTTGAAAACCTTTTTGAAGCCTTAATTGTCTATAACCCATTTCTTGATCTACCATTTCCAATGGACGACGACCGACCCATGTGGGGGAACAACCGAGCAGTAGCACCCACTCCCCGGGCTGCTATCGTTGCTGTTGATCTTGGAGACAATTTTACCGTGAAAGGTCATCACCTCTCAATGATCAAAGACCGACAATTTGACGGTCGTACGCGGGCCGATCCGCACAAGCACATCGCCGAATTCGTCAAGATTTGCGGAATGTTTCGATATGGAAACACCAATGTGGACGCCATCAAGCTCAAACTTTTCCCATCGTCTCTTTCTGGAGATGCAAAAGTGTGGTTCAATGAATTGAGTCCCGGTGTTATAACTACTTGGGAAGAAATGAGACAAGCTTTCGTAATCCGATTATTTCCACCCGCAATGTTCGACAGACTCATGAGAGAAATTTGAGGTTTCGCCCAACATCCCAACGAATCCCTTATTGATGCTTGGCTTCGTATTAAAGATTTACTTTGAAGTTGTCACAGACATGGTTTAGGACAAGGAAACATTATTCAAATCTTCTACCATGGACTTGACGAAGCCACACAGGCTATCCTTGATGCCGGAGGAATTTTTCTCTATAAGACCCCCAACGAGGCTCACCAATTACTCGAAGACCGAGTACTATTAAAACTCAATTGGTCTAAATATATCAAAACCAAACCCCTTTGAAAAACCGTTGCTTTTGTGGAGAGTAGCGACAACTCCCAACTCATGGAAAAAATGGAGGCATTAACCACAAAAATTGACTCGCAGTTCAAAGATATCAAAGGAGAAATGAATAAGATGCGAGATGGATGCAACCGTTGTGGATGACATCACCCATCGTCGAAGTGTGATGACAAACCCATGGGACGACCTAAATAAGAAGAAGCCAACTATGCATACGGAGGATATCGAGGAAACTACTATGGTAGAAGTTCTAGAAATTGGTGTGACCGTCAACCACGAGACGATAACCAAAATTCACAACCTCGTGAAGTTAACCCTTCTAATCCACCAACACCCAAAAAGAAACTCGAGGAATCCAAATTCAAAAAAACCATGAGAGAATTTGTAATTGCTCAAAAATCATGAAATGACTTTGTCAAAAACTAGTTCTTCAATCTTAAAACAAAAGTCAAACAAGTATAAAAGAATCACCAAGCTGCGATTCAAGACCTTGAAACAAAGTTTGGTCGACTCTCCGACCAATGTTCCACAAGACCAACTGGTTCTCTCCCGAGTAGTACCCAAAAAACCTAAAACCTAATTCAACAAATGACAAACCTTACCGACCACCACCCACTCGAAATGAGCACGTGAATGTCGTATTCACACGGAGTGGTAAGACATATGATCCACCAGTCAACCCAAATGCCAAAACCACCATCATCTACGATGACAGTGAAGATGAGGTTGACGAATCCGAAAAGGAAGAAGAGTCGTCTTCTTCCAAACAAACTAAATCCAATCCACCACCGCTTAAGGCGTACAAACCAAAGATTCCTTACCCTCAATGCCTACGCAAAGAAAAGATGGAAGAACGATATGCCAAGTTCATTGATCTAATCAAAGAAGTTAAGATCAACGTACCCCTCGTTGATGTCCTAACTGGCATGCCCAATCATGGGAAGTTCTCAAAAGACCTCGTGAGCAACAAAAGTAAGATGGAGCAAATTTTTGATGCCTTCTTAAATGAAGAATACTCCGCCATAGTTCAAAACAAGCTCCCGCCTAAACTAGGTGATCCTGTAAGCTTTTTGATCCCGTGCACCCTAGCAAACTCAGTTGAATGTTTAGCCTGGCCGATCTTGGCGAAGCATCAATCTGATGCCATATTCCATTTACGCGTCGCAATCTGAAATACCTTGAAGCCTACTAGGCTGAGTATCGCTTAGCCAATCATTCTTACCAAGACACAATTAAGTTTTCTGAAATATACCATCTCAAGTTTGAAATTAGTGATTCCTTATGGATTTCGTTATCTTACAAATGGAGGAAGACGACAAAGTCCCTCTAATTTTAGGGAGACCATTTCTGCACACCGTTGACGCTATCATCCGAGTTAAAAACAAAGAGCTCAATCTAGGAGTTGGGGATGATAGAATCACCTTCCTAATCGACAAAGCTATGCAACATTCTCACTCGAATGATGACACATACTTCTGCATAGATGTTATTAATGAAGTATCAGAGGAAGAATTGGATGCATTGCTCGATGATTTTGAACCATTCTTGAATACATCAGAAAAGATCAACGAAACATCTCTCGACAAAGAATTTAAAGAATTCATGGTTGTCGATGTCGAAGAAATTCTTGAACAAGAGGAAGAAGTCGAGGACAATTTCGAAGAATTAACCCTTGAGGGAATTTAAGAATCAAAACTTCTATCCAAGATCCACCAACCGATCTTGAGATGAAACCTCTTCCCAAACATCTCGAATATGCTTATCTGGAAAAATATTCTCTTCTTCCAGTAATCAAATCCGCTCTGCTCAAAGATGATGAAAAGAAACGTCTTGTTTCCGTTCTCAAAAAGCACAAGGAAGCGTTTGCTTAGAAAACATCCAACATTTCGAGCATCAGCACATCTTTTTGCAAACATAAAATCAACTTTGAGGACGATGCCAAACCCGTCATTCAAAGACAACGTCGACTTAACCCGAACATGAAAGAAATTGTTAAAAAATAAATAATCAAACTTCTCGAATCAAATATCATTTACCCCATCGAAGATAGTCCTTGGGTAAGTCCTGTACATTGTGTACCTAAGAAAGGAGGAATGACCGTTGTAACGAACGAAAAGAACAAACTTGTTCCCATAAGAACTGTCACCGATTGACGTGTTTGTATTGACTACCAAAAGTTAAACGAAGCCACCCGAAAAGATCATTTTCCTCTACCCTTCATGAATCAAATGCTGGAAAGGCTAGCAGGGAAGAAATTCTTTTGTTTTCATATGGATTTTTCGAATATTTTCAAATCCCAATCGAACCTGCCGATCAGGAAAATACCACATTCACGTATCCTTATGGAACCTACGCCTACAAGCGTATGCCTTTTGGTCTTTGTAATGCACCGGCAACCTTTCAACGGTGCATGATCGCTATCTTTCAATACATGCTTGAGACCTCCATGGAAGTTTTCACGGACGATTTTTCCATATTTGGAGATTCATTCGATTCCTGTCTTGCAAATCTTGAGCAAATGCTCGTCCGATGCAAACAAGCCCATCTTGTTCTGAACTGGGAAAAATGTCACTTCATGGTGACAGAAGGAATAGTGCTAGGTCACAAAGTTTCCAGTGCAGGATTATAGGTTGACAAGGCAAAAATTGATGTAATAGCCAAACTTCCACCACTGACTAACGTAAAGTCCGTTAGAAGTTTTCTAGGACATGCAAGATTCTACCGCCGATTCATCAAAGATTTTTTCCAAAAATCTCCTGTCCGGTGACAAAACTTCTAAAAAAAGACTCAGTCTTTGACTTCAATGAATAATGCATCAAGGCATTTGAAGCGCTCAAAGAAAAGTTAACAAATGTACCGAATCAATGGTTTTCACCAGAAAGTCCGCAACCGTTTTAACACTTATGCATGCAGCGATTGCTGTTGAGAAGAGCCTTGGACAACGGAAGGAAAAAATTCTCCTATTATAATGCCTGCAATAACTCTATACAAGGCTCAACAAAATTATACGGTTACTGAGAAAGAGCTACTTGTCGTAGTTTTTACATTCAATAAGTTCTGATCTTATCTCGTTCTCTCAAAAACCATGGTTTTCACAGATCACTCTGCATTAAAATATCTCTTTGCTAAGCAAGATGCTAAACCGCATCTTATCCGATGGATTTTGCTACTCCAAGAATTTGACATTGAGATCAAAAACAAGAAAGGAGCAGAGAATGTCACGACAGACCATTTGTCACGACTTGAAAATCCAAATATGAAGGAATTTAAAGGTGACGACATCAATGATAATTCTCATGATGAAACCCTTATGAATGTCTCGTCGAACGATGAAGACGAAATTCGATGGTTCGCTAATTTCGCCAACTATCTAGTTGGAAAAATTCTCAGAAAATGATTAAATTACGCCCAACGATGCAAGTTCTTCTCAGAACTTAAGCATTATTTCTGGGACGAACCGTATCTCTTTAAAATGTGCCCCAATGGGATAATCAGGAGATGTGTTTACGGTTCCGAAACCCAAAAAATTCTTGATGAATGTCATCATGGCCCAACTGGGGGATATTGTGGTCCTTCCATCACAGCAAAGAAAGTTTTTTATGTTGGTTTCTATTGGCTAACAATTTTCAAGGAAGCTCACACTCTAGTTTAAAACTGTGATGTTTGCTAACGTTCTGGTAGCCTCTTACGAAGAGATGAGATACCTCAAAACAGCATCCAAGTCAGTGAAATATTCGACATATGGGGAATCGATTTCATGGGACCATTCCCTAAATCCCATAAGTTCGGATACATTCTCGTTGCTGTTGATTACGTATCCAAATGGGAGAAGCTGAAGCTTTACCCACCAATGATGCACGAGTTGTAATCAATTTCCTGAAAAATATTGTCTCTCGATTTGGTATTCCAAAAGCTTTAATAAGTGACAAAGGTACTCACTTCTGTAACAAACAAATGGAGAAAGTTTTAAAACGATATGGAGTTCACCATCGTTCTGCTACAGCCTACCATCCACAAACCAGTGGCCAAGTTAAAAACACCAACAGAGCCTTAAAAAAAATTCTCGAAAAAACAATATAGGACAACCCTTCCGTTTGGTCAAGAAAACTTGATGATGCTTTGTGGGCATTACGCATGCCATACAAAACTCTAATCGGCACTACTCCATACCAGTTGTTGTATGGGAAAACATGTCACTTGATGTTCGAAATAGAACATCATGCTTATTGGGCCCTAAGAAGTTGTAACCTTGATCTCAAAATCGCAGGAGAAAAACGATTCTTGCAAATGCATGAACTCGACGATTAAGACTCTAAGCGTATGAGAATTCCAAACTCTACAAATCTCGAACCAAGGCTTATCATGATAGGAAACTTAGAATCCATAAAGAATTTAAGGCCGGAGATAAAGTTCGTCTTTATACAATTTCCAAATACAAGTGCAAAGCTGCAAGCTCAAATCAAAATGTATGGACCATTCGGTTCAAACAGGCTTTCTATCCGGTTTAAGTTGATCTAATAAGATAAGCACGGAGGAAGCTTTATTGTCAATGGACATCGTGTTAAACTTTATCATGATGAGGAGTAACCGAATGAACTCTCCAGTGAGGAAATTCACTTCATATGCGAAGAAGGAAAAATGAAAGCTATTTCGTTCATGGCACCGTTCCCAGCAGATTATCGCAAAACCATGCCATGGGTCACGGAGAAACCATTCATATACAGCGTAGTAGAAAACACCTGTAACAAAGCTAAGTTGTATGATCTGGATGAGACTGGCGAAGAGATAGTAAAAGGAAATTTTCTTTACGTCAAAAAGGAGCCGAGTGAGGAATATCCACTCAAAAAAATAAAACAGTAAGAGTACGAGTCCGGTTGATGTCTCGTTAATAAAATAAGCGCTACTCGAAAGGCAACCCATGTATTTTTAGTATTTTAACTTTTAGTTTTTTTTGTTTACACCCTAATTTTTCAAACCCATGTTCAATCTTAAGTGTGGGGTATAGCATTACCTTTTTCTTAAATTTATAAAAATAAAAAATATAAAAATATAAAAACAAAAACAACAAAAATCCAAAAATATTGTGCATTTCGTATTTGTATAAGATTAATGCAGGTGATGATGCCAGAAGCGTATGGAGCTCAAGTGCTACCTCTCATGCTCGGATGCATGGTTTACTCTACCTATTTTTCCTATTTGTGCTTTGTTCTTTTAAGCGATCCATGAGGGGCAATGCTAAACTTAAGTGTGGGAGGAGTAAATAGGGAAAACGAGATATATTTTTAATTTTCATATTTTGGGCTAATTTTTAAATCTTTTTATACGTAGTTTGCTTCATGGATCCTAGTTGTTTTCATGCTTTTAGGATAATAGATTAGAATAACTAGATCAATCTACTGGTAAAATCTGTAATATTTAAAAAATTAAGATGTGTCCCGATTATTATTGCAATCCATTCTGGGATCTATAACATTTGCTAGCATATATTATAGCCCTTCCACTAAACTGTGAGGATTTGAGCCTATTTATTATGTAGCATACATCTTTTATGCTCAATTTTTTTGCTATGAGTGTGCCGATGATTTTATTTATTCTAGAACTTGTGCTTGTAAATCATTACGAAACCGCAGTGAGATCACACTTGTGTGATAAAAAGTGTAAGTGCGTGATAAAGAATCAAATTAGGAACAAACCCAAATGGCCTTCCATTCATATTTTAATGCCTTGATCTAACCATCTTGATTAGTCAATCTTTTACATGGGCCCATTTGTTAGTGCTTTCTTTTAGCGCTAGATACCGTTAGAAACACATGCCGAGCCATCCTGTTCTTAATTTACCTTAGTCAAATTCTATTGGTTGGTTGCTAGCTACTTGGATTGATGGTTGTTAGGTGGGAAGTCCTTATAAATTTTGAGAAAGTTGCTAACTCTATGTCTTATGACATTTTACTTATTTGATGATCATCGACTGGAGGTTGGTCGAATATCAGTGTAAAAAAAGAATAAAAGCCAATGTGCTTAATAATATAAAGACGAAGGAATAAGACGATAATTTGTATCGATTAGCCAATGTGCTAAGACGTGATATGAGAAGAAAAATATATAATAAAGTGTATCATCATTCAAAATTCATATGGATAGCGAAATGTGGTAGCTAGCAACGCTTGGTTTGTAGACTTTTGGCTTATGTTACTTGGTTACACACCTCACTCAAAACATTCCCATGCCTTATCCATACCTATTGAACCCGAAGCCTAAATAATAAAACCCAATAAACCGCTTCTTTAGACGTGTACACTAGGTGCTTACGCCCCCATTGAATTTGTTTTGTTTCTTGTACAAGCTTATGGTAATAAATTTAGTCATGACTGAGCTATGATTGTGATTTTCATTACTTACACCACCAAATAATAAAATGAGTGATGAGTGAATTATACTTAATTTCTTTTTTGTAAGGTGCATAGAAATGTGAATCAAGCAAGAAAATTAATGGGTATCGTCAAACATCTCAATTTTTCACCAATAGAGCCTAAACGATGAGTCTTATCTCGTACTTGTACCTGGTAGACTTGCATCATATTTTTCTAATTATTCTCGTGTACCATGTGAATTTGTTTTCTTTAATTCTAGATTTGTTTGAGGGCAAGCAAAGGTTAAGTGTGGGGGGATTTGATAACGCTCATATTGAGTATGTTTTTAGTAGCGTTATCTGTGCTTTTGTATAAGTTATTTGGCTATATATTTGTGGTTTTGCTACTTAATTGTATCAAAGTATATTTGCATGCATATTTGTAGCCAAGTACAGGAAAGTGAAGAAAAAAGACGAAGAAACGAAGTTTTATACAAGTACAAAGAATCCTGGATCAAGATCAAGTTCAGAAGTATTTCAAGAATAAAAGAAGCAACTATTTAGACTTCCAAGTCCCAAGATAAAGTTAAAATGAAGTTATGATGAAGAATAATGATCCACGACCCAACACAACTCAAACGGGAAGCTTGAACGCAAAATCAAGAAATGTGTATGTGGGTGCGTATGGCCAGCCGCCCGACTGGAGAGAGAGCCGCCCAGCTAAGGAGCAGCCACACGACAGAGAGCCCGAGCTGCCTGGCTCGTATAAGTTCGTCTTTTTCCATTTGTTTCTTGAAGCTCCATAACCGACCTAGAAGGGTCTAGATCCCTTTTTACTGGCATTTATCAGTTCTTTGGCTCTAAGAAAAGCATTACAATTCAAATAGGTTCGTTTATAATAGGGTTAGATTTTTATGAGTTTGCTTGGGGGTTGTTCAAAATCTGATTTATTAATAAAATTAATTTCCAACATAATTGTTATATTCCATTAGTTAATATTACAAACAAATACACTATATATTTCCCTATAAATAATTATTAGGTAATTTGGGGTAGTCACTAATATTATAAGTTAGAGAATAAGTATTTGCAATCATAAATAGGTCAAAAGATGAAGTTGAGTGTAAGGGGGGATATTTGGTTTATTATGACAAGTGTTCTAGCCTCATAGATGGGGGAGTTTAGGTTTACAACTTTTGTAAACCTTTTAATCCATGTTACCTATACTATGATTTCTAGAAATATGTCTTTGTTTGCTAAGATGCTTAGTGTTTTTATCCTTGATTAGAATGAGTTTGTGGTATATATTGATTGTCTGATTGTGATACATGTTTTTTTACTCAATATCAGCTATTTCTAAATCCATTCTATGCTTATGTTTCATGGACATTGATTATCAAACCGGATTGATTGTTGATAGTATCATAGGTCGAAAGGGGTATTGTTATCAATCAATTGTCGCCTTTTTGTCTATGATCGACTACCTTTTGTATTGACCATTTCCTAAGCGGTTTGATCTAACAAGAAACATAATTGTGGGTGTTAACAAGTTTTTGAAATGAACCGCAAATCAAGCGAATTAAACTTGAACTAGACTTGAATTGACTGATTAAACTTAAAGCTTGTTTTTGTCACTTAAGATCTTGACGAAGTTTAAAGGTTTTGAAAACAATAGATTAGATAACCATCTAATTTTTATAATCAACATGTTAAGATGTTCATCACAATCATATCAAATCGGATTTCCCAAACTAATCTAATCAAGTGTAGTCTTTTAATCATTTGAATCTTCATCAAAATTATTGCTAGCTTGTTAGGATTGTAATTGTCGAATTTTAAAACATCACTAAACACTTTAATCCTCGCGAACGATCCCGGCTTACCATATAATCTCTTGCTACCAACGGACGAGTACACTTGCTCGTATGTGTTGCTAAGAAATTCGGTAACCGAGTTATAAATTTAAAACATACCTGTATCGCACGCATCAAGTTTTTGGCGCCGCTGCCGGAGATTTGATCGTGTTTAGTTTAAATTTCAGTACACAATTATTTTCTGTATTCCCCCGTCCTATGTTTTCAAAATGTGGAGGAGGGGTGGGGGGGCAACGGTGGGGGTGGGTGGGGGCGGGGGGGGGGTGGGGGGGGGGGGGTGGGGGGGTAGTAGGGCGGGTAGGAACAGGGCTGGGGGGGAGGCAAAAAAAAGGGGGGGGGGGGGGGAGGGGGGGGGGGAGCGGGGGGACGAGGGGTGGGTGGGGGGGGGGTGGGGGGGTCGGGGGGGAGGGGGGGGGGGACTCAAATAAGCAAGGGGCGGGGCCGCAGGGGGGGGGGGGGGGGGGGGGGTGCTTGTTGGGGGGGGTGGAGGGGGGGAGGGGGGTGGGTTTTTGTGGTGTGGTTCGACTCGCTCGCGCCCGGGTGGGGGGGGATTTCTTGGTGTTTGTGTGGCGGCCTTGGCTGAGCTTGTTGGTTGTGGTGGGTTAATTTTGTTGTATTGTTGGGGGGGTGTTTTGGGTGTGTTTTGGGTGGTGTGTGGGGGGG
Source organism: Tanacetum coccineum (assembly GCA_026074375.1). Classification (NCBI taxonomy): domain Eukaryota; kingdom Viridiplantae; phylum Streptophyta; class Magnoliopsida; order Asterales; family Asteraceae; genus Tanacetum; species Tanacetum coccineum. The sequence goes on from BQNB010033510.1 coordinate 41,451, forward strand.
GGGGGGGGAAGGGGGGGGGGGGAGTTCGGGGCGATGCGGGGGTGGTGGGGGGAGGGGGGGGGGAGGGGGGAGGAGCGCGGGGGGGGGGGAAGAAATGAAATAAATAGTAAGTGGGGGGGGGAGCAGACAGGGGGGGGGGGGGGGTGGGTGGGGGGTGGGGGGGGGTGGGGGGGGGGGGGGGGTGTGGTGGTGGGGGGGGGGGGTGGTGGAAATGGGTACGAGGGGGGGGGGGTGGGTGGGGGGGTGGGGGGTGGTGTGGGGGTAGCGGGGTGGACTCGGGATGGTGTGGGGTGGGCGGGGGATAGATTGTGTGTGGGGGGGGGGGGGACGCGCGTCGAAGGGGCGCGGTTTGGGGGCTGGGTTGTGGGGGGGTTTGGGGGGGGGGGTGGTGTGAGTGGTAACGCTCAGCGGGGTGGGGGGAGGGGGTGGGGCAGTCGGGGGGGGGGAGGGGTGGCGGGGTGTGTGGGGGAGGGGGGGGGTGTGGAGGGGTGTGAGGGGGGGGTGTGGGGGGGGGGGGGGGTGGTGTTGTAAACGCGGGGGGGGGGGTTGGGGTGGGGTGGTGGTGTAGGGGGGTTGGGGTGGGGGGGGGTTGAGTTTGTCGCGGAGGGGGGTGGGGGGGTGGGTGGTGGGGGGGGGATGGTGGGGTGGTGTTGGGGGGCCTGAGGGGTTGGTGGGGGGTGGAGGGGTGGGGTGGGGTAGATCCTCGCAGCCGAACGCGCGGGGGGGGGGGGTGGGGGGGTGGGGGGGGGGTGAGAGGGGGGGGGGTGGGGGGGGCGCGACGTTGGGGAGGTGGTGGGTGGGAGGGGGGGGGGGGGGAGAGAGTAGGGGAGCGAGGTGTGGGGGGGGGGGGCTTGGTGGTTGTGGGGTGGGGGGGGGGGTGTGGGGTGGCGAGAGAGAGATGGGTGGTGGGGGGGGGGGGGGGGGGGGGGGGGAAGGTGGGTGGGGTGGGGATGGACGTGCCGGGGGGGGGGGGGTGGGGGGGGGGGGGGGGGTGTGGGTGTGGGTGGGGGGGGTGGTTGGGGGGGGTGGTGGGTTGGGGTGTGTTGGGGGGGGGGGGGGGGTGGGTTTGGTTGGGGTGGGTTGGTTTGGGGGGGGGGGGGTGTGGGGGTGGGTGGGGGGGGGGGGTGTGGTGGGTGGGTGTGTGGGGTGGGGTGGGGGTTGTTGTGGGGGGGGTGGGGGTGGGGGGGGGTGGGTGGGGGTGGGGGGGGGGGGGGGGGGGTGGGGGGGTGGGGGGGGGGGGGGGGAGGGGGGGTGGGATAGAAGGGTGGGGGGGTAGGGGTGGGACTCAGGGGTTGGGTGGGGGGGGGGGGGTGGGGGGGGTGGTGTGTGTGGGGTGGGTGGGGTTGTTGGTTTTTGGTAGGATAGCACAACGCCGTGTGTCCGGGGGGTGGTGGGGGGTTTTTGGTTTGGGGGGGGGGGGGGGTTGTTTTTGGGGAAATGCAAATCTCGTCTTTTAAACCAGAACCAACTAGTCCTTATTTAGAACCCGAACGTTTCATCCACCGAACCAAGTAGAAGAAAAAGAAGAGAAACCCATTTGTACCCTTAAAAGACCGAGTTCCTAAAGTTAAATACCCACCTTTTGAAAACCTTTTCGAAGCCTTAGTCGTCTACAACCCATTTCTTGATCTACCAATTCCAATGGCCAACGACCGACCCGAACGTGAGTGATGATTTATCTTGTGTTTGGTGTGGTTGTTGTTTTATTAGGGGGTTTGGAGTGTGGGTAGGGGGGGGTGGGGGAACAACTAAGCAGTAACACCCACTCTCGGGGCTGCTATCGTTGCGATTGATCTTGGAGATAATTTTACCGTGAAGGGTCATCACCTCTCAATGATCAAAGACCGACAATTTGACGGTCGCACGCCGGCCGATTAGCATAAGCACATCGCCGAATTCGTCGAGATTTGCGGAATGTTCCGATATGGCAACACTAATGTGGACACCATCAAGCTCAAAACTCATTTGCATATAGAACATATCATTGTGACCTTAAGACGTCTTATTGATATATGTCGCGGTTAGGTCACACCCTAAACGTCAATCTTGCTTATTTACCCTTGTAACTATCACTTGTCGAGGTCAGTCTCATAGCCCTACTTGTAACACCCCCATTTTTACAATATAGCAGCAGAAGCTAATCTGGGGTATTACTTCATGGATACAACAATCATAATCATAGAAAACGACCCAAAAGAGACGTTTATTCAAAAGATATGTTATCATTCATTTCAAATCAGAGTTTTACAAAGGCAGGTCCCAAAATCTAAAACATCATGTTTGAATGATAACAGTTCAGCCATCTTTGAGTCCATGTATCCCCCTCGCGGGTTTATAAAACATGTAAAATGAGTAAAGGCGAGGTTATGAACTTCACCTGATAGGTAGATGTATTAAATATTCCAAAATGAAAGCTGACGACCTTATCACAATCTTAACCGGGGAATGTTGATATAGTAAAATGATAGTAAACAGCCACGTCACGCAACCTGAGTAAATATGTTGAGTCTTAGGAAGATTGTATTCTAGAACTTTAGTTTTAAGAGTTATGAGTTTGATTGAAGAGTTTGGAATTATTGTATCACCGTTCGGGCCATCATAATTCAGAAGTCATTCAGTAAACGTTTGAGGAGCTAGGGCACTTTAAATCGTAAACCCAACAACTCAGTCAGAACGTAATACCAAGATGAAACCTCTTAATATGAAGCTCCCTAGTATTGTGATACGACATCATCGGTTTTAAGCGTTTTATTCAATATCTGGAAAAGTTAAGCACGAGAAGCGTTAATTAAAGTTATGTCGGGTAATGTTTTGAATATGATTTTATACTTTTTCAAAATGTTACATTTTAGACCCTGGGGTTTGGAAAATTGCAAGTAGACCCTAGGGTTTTGCAATTTTTAACGACTTTTGTGTTCTATTAACTTTGAAAGATATACCAAGTAAACCTTGGACTTTGAAAAGTGACATAATAGACCCCTATAGTTATAACTTTGATAAAATGACATATTCAGCCCCTTTAGTTATAAGTTTTAGAAAGTTACGATATATACCCCTTGCATGGATTATAATTACAAAACATGTCCAAATTGCCATGCAAGCTTATGTTAACATTTCAAAAGATATTATAAGTATAATAAACCTAAAATAGAAGTTTTAACGTAACTCAACTTAAAATAACGATTCGTTAGGCTAGGAAGCAAAACGGGTCAAATTAGGGTTTCAAAACGTAAACGCGCGGGTTTTAAGTTCAAATTCCTTCATTAATCAATAAAGTGGTTATTTTAACATTAGTTAAGCATGCTAGGATAGATTATAATAATATTTAATCATTATAACATTTAGTTTTAAGAAAAAGCGAAATTAGGGTTCGGTGTACAGCATTGGATCAAAATTATAAAATGAGCATGAATTGGGTTATGAAACTTTAACAAGAGTTTATTTATGATCATATGAACATTATACAAGTGTAGAGCAGAATGTAAATATCTATAAATGGTTTGAGCCTCAAGGAGCAAAAATTGTGGAAATGGGTCGTTTCGGGTAGTATTTCCACTCGTACACCTTGTATTTTGTTCCTGGGGCTTCAAATCTTCAAAGCTTCGCTTCTTAGACTTCTTTAATGATCCTAGGATCATAAGGGAGCAAAGTATTGCTGCCTATAAGGGTTATAGAGGAGGAGGTGTGGTTTGAAATGAACATATATGACCTCTATTTATACTAGTTGGAAAGCAAAGAAGTAAGCAACACTTAGATATGTTTCTTGACATGTGTTTAGGGCTAGTATATGGAGTTGGTGAAGCTAGGGTTAGGTGTAAAGCTAGGAATGTAGATTGAAGTGTTGGAAGGCTTATAAGGGGTGTTTGTGTCCACGGCTTGAAAAGAGAAACAAAGAGGTGATGTGGTTCATTTTAAGACCAAGTATACACTAGATATTTGTTGTAGCAGCTGAGTAAGCAACTTAGGAAACACATGGTGTGTTGAGTTATTTGCAAGAGAGGCTTTAAAATGTGGTTAAATTGCATAAGGAATGGGTCACGGGTTCAACTGAGTCCTTTAGGGCCTCGAAATTCTGTTTTGGATTATATTTCGCATATAAGTGATCAATTAATTTTAAAACATTTATCATTGTTTGTTAATAAGAAGTAATTAACAAAATTTTGCAAGTGGTTTAGGTATAAACGGGTCCGAGAAGAATAAATAAGGTCGTGGTGTTCACATAGGGCTCGTTGAATGGTTTCTTTGGCTTTCTTTGGATTATAATTCGTTATCAATGGATCAATAATGATGATTAATGTTTGAAAGGATTTGTATAAGAGGATTAATAATAAAATAGATAGGTGTTCGGTTTAAAATGGCGAAAACGAGTAAATGGGTCCAAAGTTCCAATTAGGACATAATTAGGGTTTTCTAGATTATATTCTTTTCACGATTGTTGTTAATATGTGAAATGATGATGTAATTGGTTGAAAAAGTCGTAATTAAAGGTTATTACACTTATTTGATGTATTGGTTTAGTTTACAATGTGATAAACACGAAGAAACGTTTTCATAGTTTAGTATTTTGCTCGGTTAGGGTTTCTGACCGTTTGTATTAGGGTTTTAAGAGTAAAAATGTGTATGAAAGTTTATGAATAGAATAATTAGGGTTTACATATTGTATTTTGAGTGTAGTAGCTTGTACACAAGTGGTGGTGAAGAAATTGGAGGTAAAACGACTATTTTAGATGTCATGCTTAATGACTTGTACATTGTGCTTTGAAAACTTGTACTTGACTTGGAGGGAGTTTATATTTCAAATGAAATGTTATATTACTTGTATATATGCTTTAGTAGCTTGTACATTCACTTTAGATATTAACCCTTCATGAAATTAGGGTTTTAGAGGCATACGATAATGGTTTAAAGCCTGTTTAGATATAACGTTGTGAATGGTACATTATAGGAATAATGTACTTTGTAATAATGATATTATGATATTGACTTGACATGTTATGATGTTTGCTTGACATAGGATTGTCATAGATAGGTTGCGTGAGCTCGTCTACTTTAGTTATGACATACTGAGATATTGACAATGCAAGTAATGTAATAAAGCGAAAAATTTCCCCGTATAATTGTGATCATAGTAAAATAGATTGATTATGCATTTGATGAAAATTCTGGGTTGTTATAGTCTCCACCCCTTACAGAAATCTCGTCCCGAGATTTAATTGAAAGTTATAGTGAATAGATGTAGGTACTGGGCATGAATTTGATTTTTATGTTAGGTTAATCAAGGTCACAAGTCCACTTGTTGATTGCATTTATAGTGTATGTTAATACCATAATTATAGTTACCTCCTTTCACACGTCTACTTATTTTCAAGATCACACATTTTTTATGACAGCTAATAGAATTTCTCCAGATCTTGATAAAACCTGGGTGGATGGGATACTTTGATTTACGGAACCTGTGGGTTATGGTCTACTTCTGCTATGCCACTCTAATCGTAAAGAATTGTTATTTGTTAAAAGTCAACACCGAATAAGAATGCTATCACAAGTCTTTGTCAAAATTTTCATACCTAGTGGTATTGAAATCATTTGACATTGTATAGATTCTTGTGTGTTTCCTTGTTATTATGTTACAGAATATAACAGAGAATTTTAGAATACGGAGATCATGAGTGATGTCAAGGAATGATTATGAATTTGTAAGAGGGTTGCTAATCATGTGAGATACATAATCTTGGAATGAACAGATGATGAAGGTAACAATGATAATGATTAAGGAATTGTTTGTACAAATGGATTGAAAGAAACTTGTTTGTACGTATGTTATATACTTAAGCCTACTTATTTATAATTAGTCACTTACAAAAAGAAGCGTCCAACTTCTTGTAACTGAGAATTTATAAATTCATAGTTCGGAGATTTATAATTTCCTTATTCAAATAAAGAAGTGACCTAATTCATTTAAATAAGATGATCATAAATCGTCTTACCTAAGCATAAAAACATGATATGGTAAAGTGTAGAAAATGATATGATCATGAATTGATTGTACTGACGCCCATATAATCGAGGATGAAAATTTATGTTGCAAATGTATGAGGGGAGTATTCAGAGTTTTGAAATAATAGATTAATGGAAATGACAAATGATGTCGAGTTTTGATATCATCAGATAACAAGATGTAACGGAATCACCACTTTATTATTTTATGGATAACTTTACATACGAACTTTACATATGAAAGAGAGTTGACACTTATGCTAAGTAACTTATAGTAGGATAAAAGTAACAGACGATGAGGATTGTTGCTTGATGATTGGGTTTTTAGATGAAAAGATTCTGATGAACTTTGTATATCCCTTGAGAGATGTACAAGGGTAGAAAATCCTAAATGAACAAAAGCAATCTTATCCCTCTAAGTATGTTTTCCTGTGGCCCTGTTGTTTTTGCAGTACTTGGTCTGGTGACCTATCTTGTAGCAAAACCAACTTATGACAATGCAAGGTCCCGTGTGATGTAGTCTCATCTCTTACACAAGAAGGTTTTACTAGAATATCCATTGTGGGCAGTATAAGTTTTGAAGGTTTTCTCGTCCTCTATTCTGCTTGTGGTGTATCATCGTTATGGTTGTGAAGTTGTTTGTGGTTATTTTGTAGTTGTCATTTTTGCGATTGCTGAAGTGTTATATGTTTTTGTGGTATTTGGTAGTTGTTGTTGTTGTCGATGTGTCTCTCTTATCTTACTAATTTTCGTCTTATGATCATTGGTTCTTACACAGAATCGCGTTTTAATTATCCTGATCATTAACCTCTGGGATATGTGATGCTTCCTCAAAGTTTGAGAGGTATTGAGGCAGTAACGTTTCCTCAATGCATCGAGTAACCTCCAATAAAAGCTTCCAAGAGTTTCTCATTGTTTGGCACCATGTTTGGACACAAGGTGGTTAATTCTTGGAATCTTCTAACATAGGGTTTAAGGTCATTTCCCTTTACACTCAGATTGTAAAGTTCCTCTTCCATTTTTCTGATCTCAGTCCGAGGACAATATTTGTTTGTTAGAAGCCTTTTTAACTTAGTCCAGGTAGGTTCGATTTAGCTTGCTCTATTCCCCTAGTTGGGTCATAATCATTCCACCATGGGGGGGGAAAAGGCATCGTCATTTAAGTACCAGTAGTCAAATGTTTACATTATTTTTTCCTGCACAATCTGCTTCGAGAGAATACTGATTTGGTTCGTTCAAACCAGCGAATAAGGCATACTGCTCCTTCCGTACCATTAAAGTAGAAAGGTTGACAGCTGATAAATTCTTTGTAGTTTCCTGTTTTCACTGCAGGAGTTCTAGTAGTCCAGTGTTTCTATTGAGATTGTTGGAATTTGCCAAAGCAGCAGCTTGTGCTTCTAGGGCTGCAGAAATGCCAACAATCAGTTTTCGGATAGCATCCTGAGTAATAGCTGGTGTTGCAGATGTTGATGACCTCTTGAGAGGCATTATGTCAACATAAGAGAACACGTAATAAGAATGATATCATAAGTTTTGAAAAGTAAAAGAATGTGATGCTTAAAATGCTTAAAGAGTAATGAATTTTAAGCACTTAAAGGTCATGGTATGATTCATGAAGACGGAGATAATGATGGAAATGATGGAGATGATGATGAAAGGGAGATAAGTGGGAAACAATAAGGTATGAAACGGGATTGCCTTTATAAATAACTTGCCTTTTTACTGTACATAGTCAAGATTTGACAAGCGTTTTTATTTATACCACACATCCCGTGGCTAGGATAAAGCTATAACTATTCTAAGAGTTTGTTGATTCTGAGCTGGTAGATGACATCCTAAAGATCTTCCTGATCTGTTTGGTGACGAGCTTGGATTTTCTCAATGATTTGTTCAAGATTGGAAATTCTGTAGTGAGCAAAGGCAATCTTATCCTTTTGCCCTAACCGCTTCTTTTGAAGTCTGATAATCTGAGTACGGATTCCTTTAAGTTCGGTCTTTAGTTCGTTACCATTAATACGTCCTTCTTCCATTTTCTCAATGCGGTGAAGATAGAGTTCATCTAAATAATTCAAGATATCTTCGACTTGTTTCTCATGATGTTTCAGATACATCTTATCTGAACATTTTCCTATTTTAAATACCTGAGGTGGGGTAGGAGTATAAACTGAGGAAGATGGTGATATCAAATCACAGGTTTGATTCTGAGATGGATTAGGTAACGTAGTTGAGGAAGAAGATGGGGAATGAATTCGCTTCTTAGGTGGTAATAGTTCTTCAGGAACAAAGAAATATCGAGGATCAAATAGTAGTGATGGTGGTAATACCGGAGATGGAGTTAAAATAGCTGGTGAAGTAATAGGATCTGGTGATGAAATAGGTAATTCCTTAGCATAAAATGCTTGTACGTCCTTCAAACAAGGATTATTGTAGAAAGATGAGAATACTGGTGGGATTATATTATCTTTAGAGTTTTCTAAAGAGTTAAAAGAACTGCTTCCTGCTGAAGCTGGGAAATAATCTGATGAGACCGAAGTATAGTTAAGAATATTCATAGAGGAAAAAGCATCCTCAATATCGGAAGTAGAGCGGTTGGGAGAAGACATCGTTCTGATAACAACCTAGTTTGTAAATAACATAAGTTATTTATGTAATAGTATAATAGATATGTATATTTACATACTTGTTCCGGAATGTAGTGGCACGGAGGACTTTGATGGCTGAAAAATGGATAAGTAAACTGAAGAGGAGTTTCAGACTTATAAATATCCTTCTCATTGTAATTGTAAACTTGGACCTGGGTGTGTGTGTCTCATTGTATTTTGAGTGTGTCTGTTTGTACCCCGTGCAGCTTAGCACGGGTTGTGCAGTTGGGCAGACCGTGCAGTTTGGCAAGAGCTTAATAATATCTCTCTGGTTTGATCTCGTGGACTGCCATTATCCCACATCGGTAAGATAAGTAAACTGAAAAGGAATTTCAGACTTATAAATATCCCTTTCATTGTAATTGTAAACTTGGACCTGGGTGTGTGTCTCATTGTATCTTGAGTGTGTTTGTTTGTACCCCATGCAGTTTAGCACGGGTTGTGCAGTGGGCACGACCGTGCAGTTTGGCAAGAGCTTAATAATATCTCTCTGGTTTGATCCCGTGAACTGCCACGACTATCCTTGTCGTGGATACCACGTTATATCTTGTGTCGATTTACTTTTCGCTATTTATCTTCCGTAAGCCTTGTTTGTGTTCTTTATTGTTCTTAATTATTTTGTTATTTGTTGTGTGATCCTTTGTCGTGGGTGAAATATCCCAACACATTACACGGGTTAAACGGGTTTACAAGTCGACCTGTTTAACCCCTTTAACACATATAATAAAATATAAATAAATTTTAATTTAAGAAAAAAAAATTAAACGAGTTGAGTTGGCGGGTCAACCCGCTTAATTTATTCTCAACCCGAACCTGACCTGTTTAATAAACGGGTCAGATTGGTCGACTCAAACCCAACCCGAAATCTATTAGGCTCAAACCAAACTGGTTAATTTTTGTGTCGGTTTCAAGTCGGGTTAAAAATTGCCACCCCTAAAGGTCTCATTTAAATGTAAGATAGGCTTAATTAGTTGAAACTTCCTAATTTAGCGAGCAACAAGTGTTTTTGGCTAATAATTTATAAGTTCTTAAACTAAAAATTCATGTGGCGTGTTGATTTTTTCAAATCTCAACAAGTTGCTCAAATCATATAAATATTGTTGCACTACCTCATTAGCTAGCTTACAATGAATTACGAGCCTCGCGGGTTTATAAAACATGTAAATATGTAAAGGCGAGGTTATGAACTTTAACTAGAGGTGCAAAAAAATGGTTTTTAGAAAACAGGTTTTAAAAAAACCGGTTTTTAGAAAACCGGTTTTAAAAAACCGGTTTTTCTAATAACCGGTTTCAGTTTTTTTGGTTTTTCCGAAATCGGTTTTTTTCGGTTATAAATGTTGAATCGGGTTTTTTTCTTTATAAATTTTCGAGAAATCGGTTTTTACCGTTTCATTTTTTTCGGTTATAAATGTTCAGAAACGGTTTTTTATACCGGTTTCGGTTTTTTTTTCAGAATTTAAAATTTTCGAACATTAATTAAATAAACTTTTGATTAAATATAAACATTTTAAATAAACAATACACCGAAACATACAAACATAAGACAATCGCTATCTTTTTATTTTGCACCGGAAACATACTAAAAAAATACAACCATTAAAACTTAAATTTAACAATACAATTATACAACTAAAAATATATAAATACTAATACATTTCGAGCTTCGGCATAGCCATCACCCGAAAACATATTAGTGTACTCAAGTATGTCGAGCTTTGGCATTGCCATCACCCGTTATACTCAATCCATTAAAAAAACAAAAAAAACGTATATAAAATGGCTATATGACCGTTCGGTAAACCGGTTAAAACCGGTTTTTTTATAACGGCTAGTTGACCGACTTTGTTGACCGGTTTTTTTAACCGGTTAAAACCGGTTTTTTTATAACGGATATAAAAAAAAAAAAAAACCGGTTAAAACCGGTTATTTTAAAAAACCGGATAAAACCGGGTTTAAAACCGGTAAAAAATCGGTCGTTTATTAAACCCGAAAACCGGTCTAACCGGTTCGGTTAAATAAAAAGGTTCCGGTTTTTTTAAAAACCGGTTCCGGTTTTTTGGACCGGTTTTAAAAAAAACCGGTTATGATTTGCATCTCTACCAGGCTTTGTTGATGTGTTTTTATTAGCTTTTCATAAGAAGGTGAAATGTTTTAGCCAAGCTTATGTTTTGCTAATG
>BQNB010033511.1:2918-32712 GCA_026074375.1 Tanacetum coccineum
GTTGTTTTTGGTTAAGTCGACAAAATATAAATTTAAAACTTGAATCATAAAAATATACACCACACAACGACACATCAACATGCTTACCGTATCTCGTGTATCTTTCTACACTTGTCTTATATACTATACTTATATAAAATCCGGGATTGTTACAACACTATGACCACACCTCGTCTCACACCTTTTCTTGCCACTACACCACGTGCCAGAGTATTTACTTCGTTTGTCATCATATCCAATTCTGACGATGAAATTACTAACATACCCGTTAGATCCGCACCACCATCACCAGATCGCACACCAACTTTGTATGGCCTCCGACTGGATTCTAGTAATGACTCATCAAACGAGGATCTAAGTGAGACTGCTGAGTCACTCCACACCCAGACTGCTTCGACATCAGTTGTTCATCTACCACCTACCTGACCCCTACCTACTAGCCCTGCCTTTGCCCGTCGACCAGGAAAAGAGACCTCGATGCCACTAGGCTACAGAGCAGCCATGGATCGATGGAGGGTTGTATCACCATCTACATGTCATCAACTACTTCCATCAGAGATTCCATCATTATCATCACCACCATCACTCTTGACATTACCATATTCACCACCACCATCACTTTTACCATCCTCACCTCGTAAGAGATCCAAATCGCCTTCACCATCAAACAATCATCAGTATCACCATCACCACCACCAACAGCAGTACCACCACTACCAGAGCATATTGAGTCAGTTGGGGATGACATAGAGACCCTGCGTGCTAGTTTGACATCTGCCATGTAGGAGACGATGACTCTTCATGCTAGAGTTGGATCATTAGAGCAGCACGATGTGGTTACTTGAGAATCACTCGGGATTGTGAGAGGTAGGATCGCACGATCATAGCTTCAAGCAGAGTATGTTGAGCAGGAGGTCAAAGAGTTACGGGAGTTTCGGGTGACCGAAAAATTTAAGATGGCTGAGCTACGGAGTCGAGCGTAGGACATAGAGACTAGCTTCTAGGATCTTGAAAGGCACCTTGGTCCATAGACAGATATATTAGCGTCAATTATAACATCTTTTAGATTATATCCTACTAAACTTGAGTAGTACTCGAATGGTAGCGTTAATGAAAAACTTGTACTCTTTTATTCATGTAAAATGATGTATTAAGTATTAACCTACATTGTTGGTTATGATTATGTTATTTTATGACGTTGATTTATTTACGCCATGGTTGTTTTTATCTTATACCTCTGCGTGTCATGGTCTCACATTACATATACGTTGTGATCATTATGTATCGTGATTTTACCTTGGATGAAATCTCATTATATATTATTTTTCCTTGTGATCTTAAGGAAACAATGTCAACTATGAATCAAGGGATGAGTTTTGCGGAAATCGAGCAGATTATAGCCTAACGAGTGGCTAATGCTATCGAGACTATTGCTATCTACGAGGCAAAGACCCTCGTAGCTTGTGACTTAATGAACCGGGTCGAACGATAGAAAGACAAAGTAGTAGAGAATGCTAGAAACAAGAGGATATAGGAAGGTGACCACGGTGGAAGTTCTAGCCAAAACAAAGGACATAAAGTGATTAGAGCATACACTACCGAGCCAAGCAACAAGAAAGCCTACGCTGGAAATCTACCATTGTGTAACAAGTGCAAGTTTTACCACACTGGCCTATGTGTGGCAAAATGTAGAAATTGCAAGCGGGTTGGTCATCAAACTAGAGATTGTAAGACCCAGTCCTGAGAGCGAAACAGAGGCCCTCAGTGGCAAACCAGAAAGCTTAAGTTACCTATTATGAGTGTGGAAGGCTAGGACATTACAAGAATGGTTGTCCAGAAAGGAAGAACCAGAACCAAGTGAACAAGCAATGGAAAGGAAAAACTTGTGGAGACTCTAGGGTCATGGCAAATAATGTTAATGTTCAGGGAGAGACCTTCCCGTATTACCTAGTGAAACCTAAATGGGAACTTTCTTAGACTCTACTTCCTATAGGAACTTATGTTATACTTTCTTTTGAATTCGTTGTACGCGTGGGTGATTTCAAATTATCTATCAAACTTATGTGTCGTGAAAACCTTGTTGATTTTACTTTAACTCTCTATTTATTTATGCAAACCACTCCCTAAGCTATTATATCCCTTCAAACATTTTTACAACTACATTATAAACCATTTCACTACCACATGATAAACTATTTTACTAATCATTATCTTACTATCGCCAAATGAAGTAACATCTTATAAACTATTCCACAATCGCTTTATAAACTATTCCCACTATCGTTAATAAAGTATCTTACTATCATTAATAAATTATCTTACTATCGGGTAATAAACCCTTATTTTATAAACTATTTTACTATCATCTAGTAAAATACCACCTTATAAACTATGTTCTTACCATCACAATAAACCATTTTGCTATTACATAATAACCTATTTTGTTATTACAATGAAAAATTGTTTTACCATTACCTTATGAAAATTTTGCTAACACTTATAAACTATTTCACTAGTATTTCATAAACAAATTTACCATCATATATAAAATAACTCGCTATCATTTTACGAACTAAGCTGCTTCCATCTCATAAACTATTTTGCTACCATCTATAAGCAGATTTGCTATTTTCTTATAAACCAATTTAGCATCACTTATAAACTACTTAACTATTGTTTTGTAAACTAAAAACTATTTCGCCATTACTTTATAAACAAAGTTACTATCATTTTTATAATTTTCTTTCCACCATCTTATGAACTATCTTCTTGATATCTTATATACTATTTTGCTATCATCTTAAAAACTATGTTACTATCATCTTACAAATCATTTTGTTTTTACTTTATGGAACTATTTTGTTTTCATCATATAAACTATTTTACTATCACCCCATGAGCTACTTAGGTATTGTCTTATAAACCATCTTATGATTATCTCGCAAACCATTTTATTGTCACCCTATAAACTACCTTGTTTCCATTTTGTAAAATAAATTTATCACACTATAAAGCTATTTTGATACTGCTTTATGCATAACATTAGTTTGACAAAATTGAGCACTTCATCATTAGTCCTCAATTATACATAGCTTGATCACCTATATCTAATTCAGGAAGAACCATGCCATGCTGGTAGTAGTCCCCTTAAAACTTTTGTCAAAATCAATTTTCTACTAATATTCCCGAAAAACAAAATTTTTATGTGCGTATCCATAAAACGTGTTTGTCACGGGAAACCGAATTAGCATAGTAACTAAATAGACCTTTACACCACCTTACCATATAGAGTTGGCATCATCTTACACCAGATCCTATGTCGAAAAGTCAAGACGCATCACTAGTCACCCTAGGACAATCAACCAACAAGTTTACTCGCCATTAAGGAATATACTAAATCACCCATTCAATGTCGACGTAATACCGTAAAGCCTAGTAGTTACGACGCCATCATGGGCGTAGATTCTTTATCACCCTGGAAGGGCAAATATCGTAGCTGAGATTTAAGCCAAAAAGAAAGGATCAAGCCATTATTAGTTTGATCCTTAGTTATGACTATTGGTTTGAATCTTCCTATGCAAATTTTGAACTCTCAAGCCAAGGAAAAGAAAGCAGAAAACATCAAAACTAAAGACTTAGGGGGTATAATCCATAAAATAGAACCTCGTTTCGATGAAACGTTATGTTTGGAAAACATGAGTTAGTTTTCGTACTTTGGTGACCTAAGGGCTTTGATTATGCACGAGTCACATAAGTCGAAGTATTCAACCCATCTTGGTTCCGACAAGATGTACCATGATTTGAAAAAATTGTATTGGTCGCCCAACATGAAAGCAGATATTGCCACCTACGTTCGCAAGTGTTTGACGTGCTCGAAGGTCAAAGTTGAATACCAAAACCCGTCTGGTTTGTTGGTACAACCCGAGATACCCTAATGGAAGTGGGAGAACATCACCATGGATTTCATAATGAATATTTCTAAGACATCTAGTGGTTATGATACCATTTGGGTGATTGTTGATCGTCTTAACAAGTCTGCTAACTTTTTTACAATAAAGGAAACTGATAAGATGGAGAGTGGTATGTGTTTAATTACACATTCCTTTGACCACTAAAACCGGGCTTAAATGACTAAAAACGTACCAAAAATACATTGTATTTGTATGTTTTGCATTTGTATTATACAGGTAACGGATATCCAAGAAAAGGACAAAATCGAAGCCAAAATGACAAAATCGAGCACGGGAACAGATAAAGTGCACAAGAGCCAGGAGTTGATGGCAAAAAGGTCAAATGGTCAACTATGGTCAACATTGGTCAACCCACAAAAAGATAAAACCCTCAAAATACCCAAATAACCTTTAATGTTAAAACAAATTTCACTAAAAACCCTAAATCACTAACAACGTTAGTCCTCTTTTATTAAGAAACTAACGATCGTTATCTCTTAAAATCATATAATCTTTCACCCTTTATACCCTTAACCGGCCCAACCCTTTTTAAATAAAACCATGGCCCAAAACACTTCCCGAGCCTAAGTCAACCTACCCCGTTTTACCCCGGGTCAAACGAAATCTTTATAAATAAAATTTGGGGGGTGGGAAATGTTGTTACTGTTCATTATCTCCCCCAACTTACCCTGCATAAAAATCATAAGGGTAAAATCCTATTTCCCATCACTCAATTAACGTGGCTCATGATAGTTAGTATCAAGCTCCAAGCTGGCAAGAATTACATCACCAAAAGCCCTTGATTGGCCAAGCTCTGACAAAGGAATGCCACGCGTCGCCAAAGAAACACACTTAAATGGAAAAATTGCACTAAAACTAGTGCAAAAGAAGCACACAAAGCTCCCAAAGATGGATTGTCAGCGTGCAAATCCGTGTGCTCACACTTTGATCCAAGGGATACAAAAGAGCATCCAATGATTAGAGAAAATCAATGGTTAAGATCAAGCAGCTGAGGGGCGTCTTTGGGACCTAGAAGCATCCATCTCCTCCTATAAATACAAGCCTTGCTCACTCACATCAGTATCTAGTTATCGGTTTTAGTTTTTCTAAGTTTTTAGTCTCTTTTAATGTAATTTTTATTTAAGTTTTAAAGCTATTTGTATTTCTTTTCCTTTGTAAAAGTTTAAGTTTTTAATGAAATTTTGAGGTTTGTGTTTTTAAAATACTGTGTTTGATCATTTTATATAAGTTTTCAAGCCTTGAAAAGCTATGAACCAGCTTATAGATCTCACCTAGAAGCTTCACTAAGCTTTTGGTTTCTTGAATCAAGCCTTGGTTTACTGTTTTATCACTTTTATTAACTGTTTTAATCATAGAAATCTAAAAAAAATTAAAAACATTGTTCATAAAAAGAAATAAAAATCACAAGTTGGTAAAAGAACACCATCAAAATGATACTTTCAATTGAAGTATTATTCATTAATAAGTTCTCGAACCAAAGATCAAAAACTTGCCTTTTGTGTCACTTGCGACATACGGCTCACCTTTTAAAGTTAAACAAACTCCTTTGTGCGTTTTTCTTTTAGAGAGTTACCGTGAAGCGAGTTGATTATTAGGTTTAAGTGTCTTATCTCATTGTCCGTTATTAAAATATATTGTGAATACATTGTTGAAAAACCAAAAAAAATAAAAAAATTAGTATAAATTTTATTTTTACATTTTAGTGCATGCGCACTCGTTCTTAATCTCGTAATTCTAACCATCAACAACAACAAGTCGACCCGACTTTTGTTGAACCATTTAATCTTGTGGAACCAATTGAAAATCAAGCTCCTCTCGTAGTTACGATGGACGATAATCGTACTATATCTCAATTGCTCGAAGCACCTACCGTGGGTTACGAGGATGCCATCGTTGTGCCCGAGATCACCGCGGACAACTTTGAGCTTAAGCACGGTTTGCTTACCCTCGTTCAAAACAAATAATTTTTTGGACATGACAAAGAAGACCCTCATGCTCACATCCGTTATTTCAACAAGATCACTTCTACGATGAAGTTCTCGAACGTCCCGAGTACGTTGGTTAAGCTTATGCTTTTCTCATTTTCCCTCGAGTGTGCTGCCCGGATTTGGCTTGAAAAAGAACCCCCTCGATCGATTCTCACATGGGATGATCTTGTTTTGAAATTTATCAACAAATTTTTCCCTCCTTCCAAAACAACAAATCTTCGAAATGAAATAACGAGATTTCAACAACGATTTTATGAAACTTTTTACGAGGCATGAGACCGATTCAATGATCTTCTTCGGGCATGCCCACATCATGGATTTTCAGAATTACATCAACTCTATACTTTCTATAATGCTTTGAACTCTAATGATCAAGATTCGTTGAATTCTGCCGCGGGTGGTAACTTTTTGGATAAAATGCCCTGTGATTGCCTAAGAATCATCGAGAGCAAATCCAAAGTTTGTAATTCACGTAACAAACCAGTTGTTGCCAAAGTGAGTTCGAGCTCTTCCACCCCTGGTATTTCTCACGATGTTGCCGAACTTAAAGATATGGTGAAAGCCTTACTTCTCGATAAGAAAAATCAAACCCAAGCTCCCACTCCCGTAAAAGCGGTCGAGGAAAGTTGTGTAACTTGTGGTGGTGCTCATTCTTACAAAAATTGTCCCGCCACCGATGGCAACGTTTATCGTGACAATATTCAAGAATATGACATTTTGATTTCGGTCGTTGTTCAACACACGTTTATCAAATAAACCCTCAGATATATAATATATATTTATAGAAAATACATATACGTATACGTAAGCAAAGTATCATACAAATTATTCTTAGGAAAGAATAATAAGTAATCAACACGGGTATCGTTTTCTTCGGCGAGAGATGAATGAAAATCTACGTTCAAGTTGTAAATCGAGCTTGATTGTCATTCAAGTTTTTTGTTTTGGTTTTAAACTATTTTTTTACTAAAAATAAACTAATATTAATTCTAAGATTAAAACTACAAGATTAAACTAAAATTGATCTAAAAGATATAAATGACAAAAATGCTTGCTAAGTGACGTGAAATGTTCCTTAAGTGCGGGCTTAAAATGAAATAACGAGATTTCAACAACGATTTTATGAAACTTTTTACGAGGCATGAGACCGATTCAATGATCTTCTTCGGGCATGCCCACATCATGGATTTTCGTAATTACATCAACTCTATACTTTCTATAATGCTTTGAACTCAAATGATCAAGATTCGTTGAATTCCGCCGCGGGTGGTAACTTTTTGGATAAATGCCTGTGATTGCCCTAAGAACATCGAGAGCAAATCCAAAGTTCTATAATTCACGTAACCAACCGGTTTGTTGCCAAAGTTGAGTTCGGCTCTTCACCCCCGGTATTTCTCACCGATGTTTGCCGGAACTAAAGATATTGTGAAAGCCTACTTCACGATAAGAAAAATCAAACCCATGCTCCCGCTCCGTAAAAGCGGTCGAGAAAGTTGTGTAACTTGTGGTGGTGCTCATTCTTACAAAAATTGTCCCGCCACCGATGGCAACGTTTATCGTGACAATATTCAAGAATATGACATTTTGATTTCGGTCGTTGTTCAACACACGTTTATCAAATAAACCCTCAGATATATAATATATATACTTCTAGAAAATACATATACGTATACGTAAGCAAAGTATCATACAAATTATTCTTACGAAAGAATAATAAGTAATCAACACGGTTAATGCGGTATTATCTTCGCTAGATATGAATGAAAATCTACGTTCAAGTTGTAATCGAGCTTGATTGTCAGCCAAGTTTTGTTTGTTTTAACTATTTTTATACTAAAAATAAACTAATATTAATTCTAAGATTAAAACTACAAGATTAAACTAAAATTGATCTAAAAGATATAAATGACAAAAATGCTTGCTAAGTGACGTGAAATGTTCCTTAAGTGCGGGCTTAGGTTTAACGAATTAAAATCCTTAGGAAACAAGTTTCAAGAAATTAAATGACAAGTAAAGTAAAATAATTTTTAAAATAAATGACAAGTAATTAAATTGCATTAAAAGTAAATGACGATATGTAAATTGGAAAATTTTAATGACTATATTTTTTTTAAACCTTTTTAAAACCGCACTTAAATTCCAAATCACTAATTACTTAGCAAACACAAGTTATTTACTCACTACTCATAATTTATCAACCTTATTAGACCCTTAAGCTTCGGCCTTAGAGTTGGATAGATTTTATCAACATTAAAACAAATAAGGATTAAGATGAACAAGATAATATTAAGCTACTAAGACAAAATAAGCTAGAATTTATTCTAAAGACAATAAACTAATAAAAAGATGAATACTTTAGATCTAAATCCACCGCGTATCTCCCACAAACAAGTAGGCAAGTTGAGGTATCCAATCGTGGCTTGAAACGAATTCTTGAAAGGATCGTAGGCGAGAACCGTGCATCTTGGTCAAATAAATTAGATGACGCACTTTGGGCCTTCTGTACCGCTTACAAAACACCCATCGGGTGTACTCCATATAAGCTCGTGTACAGAAAGGCATGTCATCTGCCGATTGAGCTCGAGCACAAAGCCTACTAGGCCTTGAAGCATGCAAACTTTGACTTTGAGACTGCGGGTGATCACCGTAAAGTTCAACTCAATGAACTAAATGAACTTCGTGATCATGCCTATGAGAACTCTTTGATCTATAAAGAGAAAACAAAGAGGATCCACGACTCCAAGATCAAAAACCGCATTTTCAACGTCGGTGATCAAGTCTTCCTCTTTAACTCTCGATTAGAAATGTTCTCGGGCAAGTTAAAATCCCGTTGGTCCGGATCGTTCACCATTACCTAAGTCTTTCCATATGACATCGTTGAGTTATCTCAAAACTCCGGGCCAAATTTCAAGGTGAACGGTCATCGAATTAAGCACTACTTTGGAGGGGACGTACCACAAATGGTTGTCTCGGATCTCCAAACCTTCCCCAAGGATAAATGAATTCGGGGATTGGGTCAAGCTTAGTGACCCTAAACAACCGCTTTGTGAGAGGCACCCCATGCTTATCTGTAGTTATATTATGTAGTAATAAATAAGTGTTTTTGTTGTGATAAGGTGTGCCTCTTTCCATTCTCGTTTGCTTGTGATTTTGTGATTGTCCAGGATTGTCCCAGATTTTTGAAGCCTCTCGTGCTCGTGGTTTTGTCCTTCGAACACTCAAGCTTCAAATCCTCAGCTTCATTTGGGAAATCCAATATCCTAATCTAATCGACTAACGTTTATCTTTAAGCATACTTAATAAACGGATTAGGATTTACGTAGAGACCATTCTTAAAACATTGAGGACAATGTTTAATTCTAGTATGAGGGGATCTATCGATTTGATTATGCATGCAGTCGTTGTTTTCACGTAATCCCGTTTTTAACACCAAAATTTCAAAAAAATGAAAAAATATTAAAATTTTCAAAAATAAAATAAGTGTTTTATCATAATTTTGACTTTCCTACTGGGTAGAATAAGAATAAATTTTGACTCGATCGAGCGTGTTGAGCTTTAGCTTGTTCCTTAACTTTTAGGCTAAGCGTTCGCAGAAATTCGCGAAGAACAAAAAATGATAGAGTTAAGTATGAGTCGGATGCTAAACAAGGATTATTTGGAAATCTTAAGAGCTCATGTATGTAATTTGTGGCTTTTTCTCCCATAAGCTCCTAATCGGATTAATAATACGTGCTATTTTGGAGATTAAACTTTGATCAACAATTTTTATCTAGTTTATAGCAAAAAATTTAGTCTTAGTTCAAATTTTTACTTAAATTTAAAAAAAAGTCTTCTCTATATAAAGTAATAAAAGTTTTATTTAAAAAAATTGATAAAAAATGAAAAATATAATAAATATAATCTGTGGGCTGTCAAAAAGTTTGTTGCATCTTGCCGGCTCACAACCGATGTTGCAACCTTCTAAAGAAAGCCCATAGTAAGAATAAAAATCCGAGACTGATAAAAGTTTGCTGCATCTTGCCGGCTTCTCAACCATGTTTGCACCTCTAAAAGGTCGAGGGTACAATGCATCAATGTTATGTTTAATATAAGTTGAATTAATAAAAGATCTCTTTTTAGTTAAATTTAAATATGCTTTTGAACTTTGAACAATTTCATTTTAAGTTTTATAAATGAGCTATGTATAAACGGGTAAAAAAAAAGGAAAAAATAAAAAAAGAAGGCCTAAGAGTTTTTGAAACCTAAGGTCCGTGAGTCCCGATACTAGTCTCTGTGGGGTGTCAAAAGCCTGGTCACTTAGCCGTAAGGTTGGGATGTGCCAAGACGAAAGTCGCTACATGGGATGATCTCGCCTTCAAACTCATTATTCTCGGGTGGAACGTGAAGCATAGTATTTTGCAAAACGTTGATCCATGGTTGAAATTCAAAATGGCACATTCACCTAAGATATAATAATTGTCGGGAGTGAAAAGTTCACAAGTTGCAAATATGAGTAGTGTTAGCATCTTAACTGATATTTAACGGTGATTTCGTTTAAGCTTGGTTTGGAGCTAGTGAAAAGTCAGGGACGATGAATTTATCCTTTTTGGGGCATTCTCGGATCGAAATGCATCTTGTTCTATGATCCCTAACGGGTATGAAAATAACAAAAGTCAAAATAAGTTAGTTGCTTAATATAAAAAAAATGAGAAAATAGGAAAGATACAAAATTAGTAGGAATAAGTGTTTATCTTTAAAAATGGTAAAAATGGGGCTTTTCTAAACTCTTAATTCTTTAATTCCCCTCGATGAACACTTAGCTACTTTTCGAGGTAATTTGTCGAGGGGGATCGAGATTCTTAGTTTCCTAAGTGCTTACTTATAGCATTGCTTGAGGACACGACAATATCTTAGTATGGGGGATTTTGGTATGTGTTTAATTACACATTCCTTTGACCACTAAAACCGGGCTTAAATGACTAAAAATGTACCAAAAATACATTGTATTTGTATGTTTTGCATTTGTATTTTACAGGTAACGGATATCCAAGAAAAGGACAAAAATCGAAGCCAAAACGACAAAACCGAGCACGGGAACGGATAGAGTGCACAAGAGCCGGGAGTTGATGGCAAAAAGGTCAAATGGTCAACCATGGTCAACATTGGTCAACCCACAAAATGACAAAACCCTCAAAATACCCAAATAACCCCTAATGTTAAATCAAACTTCACCAAAAACCCTAAATCACTAACACCGTTAGTGTTCTTTTATTAAGAAACTAACGGTCGTTATCTCCTAAAATCATATAACCTTTCACCCTTTATACCCTTAACCGGCCCAACCCTTTTTAAATAAAACCATGGCCCAAAACACTTCCCGAGCCCAAATCAACCTACCTCATTTTACCTCGAGTTAAACGAAATCTTTATAAATAAAATTTAGGGGGCGGGAAATGTTGTTACTGTTCATTATCTCCCCCAACTTATCCTGAATAAAAATCATAAGGGTAAAATCCTATTTCCCTTCACTCAATTGACGTGGCTCATGATACTTAGTACCAAGCTCCAAGCTGGCAAGAATTACATCACCAAAAGCCCTTGATTGGCCAAGCTTTGACAAGGGAATGCCACGTGTCTCCAAAGAAACACACTTAAATGGAAAATTTGCACCAAAACTAGTGCAAAAGAAGCACACAAAGCTCCCAAAGATGGATTACCAGCGTGGTAATCCGTGTGCTCACACTTTGATCCAAGGGCTACAAAAGAGCATCGAATGATTAGAGAAAACCAATGGTTAAGATCAAGTAGCCGAGGAGCGTCTTTGGGACCTAGAAGCATCCATCTCCTCCTATAAGTACAAGCCTTGCTCACTCACATTAGTATCTAGTTATCGGTTTTAGTTTTTCTAAGTTTTTAGTCTCTTTTAATGTAATTTTTATTTAAGTTTTAAAGCTATCTGTATTTCCTTTCCTTTGTAAAAGTTTAAGTTTTTAATGAAATTTTGAGGTTTATGTTTTTAAGATACTGTTTTGATCATTTTATATAAGTTGTCAAGCCATAAAAAGCTATGAAGCACCTTATAGATCTCACCTAGAAGCTTCACTAAGCTTTTGGTTTCTTAAATCAAGCCTTGGTTTATTGTTTTATCACTTTTATTAACTGTTTTAATCATAGAAATCTAAAAAAATACCTAAAAATATAAAAAAGATCTCATGGAGCATGGTGTATTTTGGATGGCCATGGGTTAGTGCTTATGTGGATAAGCTATAGGATGTTTATGAACTGATTTGGGTACTTTAGTCATTCACAAAAGCTTGGACTTTTGTAAGTCTTCTTTTATCCATTTTAGCTTATTTACTATAGAACTGCTTATTTGTGCTTATTGATTGTTCTTATTTGCTTATCTATGCTTATTAATGATATTTAGACTTAAAAACACCTAGCTTATAGTTTGAAAATTAGTTGTGAAAGTTTTTCTTAAATCTGTCTTAAAATAGCTTAAAATTTGCATAATCTTTAATATAGTTGTTTTTGCTAATTTAAGTGTTATAAATTGATCATTGTGTTTGTTATAAGTTGTTAAAGATCTGGTCTTAAGAGTTTGTTCATTAAAAATCAAGGAATCAAGTTAAAATTGGCAAATCTGTTTTAAAGGACTGTTTGGTTTAACTATGAAAAAGGGTTAAAATAGGTCATATTGATTAATGACTTTGTTATGAAGTATTAGCTTGAAATCATATAAGAGTCAGCTGTTAAGAGTTTAAGCATTAAATTTCAATTCTTAGTTTATAAAAAGTTGTTATTTTGAATCTGTCAAAGTATTGGACAGATTATGAGTTCTATTTTTGTTGATTAGTGATTTATAAGGTTTGAATGCAAGGTTTGTGTTTGATTTAGTCTTAAAACAAGTTAGAAACCAAAGTTGTAGACTCTGCAAGTTTTGTTTAGATTTTTACAAAATCTGTCAAAAAGTGGCTAAGTTTTTCTTAAGTTAAAAGCTATTTTTTTTCATTTGCTCTTTCTTGCTTATCCTTTATTTCTAAATGGTTTTGGATTGTTGATATAAGCTCCTTGAGGTCCAAATTTTATCTTTTTTTAGGTCGCAAGTCTGTAAGGTTCTGATTGTTTGCTTATTTTTAAGCTTAAAAGTAGGGGTTTGTAAAGATTTGAAAATTTCTTCTAAGTGTTGAAATCTGAGTGTGTAGCTTTTTCATAAGCATTCTTCTTGGCTTATCTTTGTTTCAAACTCCTATTTGATTGCTGATTATTGTAGTTTTGAAGTCAAGCTTTAAGCCTATATAAGCTGTTTGTCCATAAGGTTCTTTTTTGGTGCTTAAAAATAAGCCTAAAAGTGCCATTATAGGCTGTTTGCTCTCAGTTTTGGCCAAGTTTGCTTATTTGATTTTCTGGGCTTATTTGCTCACTTTCTTAGCTTATTTTTACTTAAATTGCTTATTAGGTGTAGTTTAAGTCCCTTTTAGCTTATTTTACTTAAGGTAAGGCTTATTTGAGCTTAATTGCATTGTAGCTTAAAAAATTCTAAGTGTTAAAGCCTTTAAGTGATTCTGT
Source organism: Tanacetum coccineum (assembly GCA_026074375.1). Taxonomy (NCBI): domain Eukaryota; kingdom Viridiplantae; phylum Streptophyta; class Magnoliopsida; order Asterales; family Asteraceae; genus Tanacetum; species Tanacetum coccineum. Next base: position 16,426 of record BQNB010033511.1, read on the forward strand.
CTTTCTTAGCTTATTATAGCTTAAATTCTTTGCTTATTTTTGTTTGTTCCTGCTTATTAGGTGTAGTAGAGCCTGTCTTAGCTTATTCACCCTTTTTGTTAGCTTATTAGTGATAAAAAAGCCAAACAGTTAGAATTTAAGCCTTTTTAGTATAAAAAGCCCTCTGTCACTTTAGAAGCTTATTCCGTGCTTATTTTTGAGTTCTAAAATTTTTTGTTTTCATTAAAGTTGTCAATTTACAGCTTATTTATAAGCTGGTAAAAAATTTTGCAAAAAGAAAAACGCATTGGGAGTTTGGAAGTCCAAGGTGAGCACAAGGCTCGAACCCTGGACCTCTACAAACTCAACCAACGCATTTAACTCCCCACACACAAACCACTCCTGCCCTTGGGACTTTTCTGTCTAAGCTTGCACAAACAATATATTTAACACCTTTTTGAGTTTTTTTTATAAGCCAATTCGCAGCTTATTTTAGCTTTTTAAGAGCTTATTTGATAAGCTGGTTCAACCAGCTTATTTTTCTTGCATCCTTTATAGCATTTAGGACTTTTAGTGAATTTTTTAGAATTTTTCATCTTTATTTAGTATTTTTCTTGAATTTCCGTAGGTAAAAAAAATAAAAAGTCATTTAAAATTAGTAAATTAATTTAAAAAAAATACAAAAAAATAGTTTTTAGATTTAGAATAAATACTTTTAGGTTTACAAGTTTTAAGATTATTTTTATCATTTTTAGATTTCAAATTTCATTTTTAGCTTATTAAATTAATTTTAGAAAATAGTTTTTAATTATAAAAAGTAGGGAAAAATAGTTTTTAGATTTAGAATAAATACTTTTAGTTTTACAAGTTTTAAGATTATTTTTATCATTTTTAGATTTTAAATTTCATTTTTAGCTTTTTAAATTAATTTTAGAAAATAGTTTTTAATTATAAAAAGTAGGGAAAAATATTTTTCTGAGTTTTTATGATATTTTAGACTTTTCTAAAGTAGAAAATCATTTTTTGGAATTTTTAGGAATTAATTTGTCATTTTCTAGAATTTTAATTAATTAAATAGGTCTTTAATTCATAAAAAATAAAAAAAGTCAAAAAAAAATATAAATCTTTTTTAGAAAATTTTCTTTTGTCATTTTAGAGGTTTAGAAACCAAATTTATATTTTTAGGATTATTATTTGCCTTAGCTAGTTTTTTTTAATCCCGTTTAGGATTCCCGGTTTGCGTTTTTAGTTTATATTTGTTTTGCCTTAGTTAATTTTAGTGTAAATTACCTTATTTTTCCCGTAGTTTTAGATAACCAATCATAATCTTGTTCTATTCAAACATCGATTCTCAAAACGCCTCTCGATTTTCAATTGCATTCCTCGTTGGGGATAACGACCCGGGAATCATACTCCCGGTTTACTATACTAAGAGATTTTTTATTCTTATCCTTATTATATATTTATAAGTATTTTTATATTTATATTATATATTAAGGGTTGAATCCTAATCAATCAGAGAGATTAACGAGATTTTACTTTAAAGAAGTGGTCTCGAGGCATGGAGTGTCAGTCTCTATCATTTCTGACTATGATGGTAGATTTACATCACATTCTGGCAGTTGCTCCAGAAGGCTTTGGGTACTTGTTTGGATATGTGTATGGCTTACCATCCACAGACCGATGGACAAAGCGAGAGAACCATTAAAACTCTTGAAGATATGTTACGCGCTTGCGTGATAGATTTTGGAAGTGGTTGGGATAGCATTTACCTCTAGTGGAGTGCTCATACAACAATTATCATACTAGCATCAAGGCTGCACCATTTGAGGCACTTTATGGTCGAAAGTGTCGATCACCTGTTTGCTGAGCCGAGGTCGTAGATGTTCAGCTCACTGGCCCAGAAATCGTTCACGATACTACCGAGAAGATCATTCAAATAAAAAGCAGAATTCAAGCTGCACATGATTGTTAGAAGAGTTACGCTGATGTGAGGCGTAAGCCTATAGAATTTCAAGTTGGAGACAAGGTCATGTTAAAAGTATCACCTTGGAAAGGGGTTATCCATTTTGGAAAATGAAGGAAGTTAAACCCGAGGTATATTGGATCTTTCAAGGTGTTAGCAAAAGTTGGACCCGTTGCTTATAGACTCGAAATTCCTCAACAATTAAGCAGGGTTCATAGCACATTTTACGTGTCTAATTTGAAGAAGTGTTTGTCTGATGAGTCACTTGTGATTCTGTTGGATGAGATACAAATTGATGATAAACTATATTTCGTTGAAGAACGCGTGGAGATTATGGACCGAGAGGTCAAACGGTTGAAACAAAGTCGTATTCTTATTATCAAGGTTCGATGGAACTCTAGAAGAGGTCTCGAGTTCACGTGGGAACGTGAAGATCAATTCCAAAAGAAATATCCGCACCTCTTCGCCAACCCCGCACCTTCTTCAAATACCACGACTTGAGCTTTGCGGACAAAGATCTTTTAACAGGGGAAGACTCTAACAATCCGTATTTTCAAGTCATTTATGACAATAAACTCTTGACTATTTAGTTTGAGCATTTACGCGTTTACTTTTAATTTCAACCGTTAAGTTAAATCGTAAACTAAAAATCAACAATCAACATAAACCGGCATTAAACAAATAAAATTTTACGTCAAATAAGTGTTATATAATTATTATGAAGATAATATATAACTTCTCGTATTTTATTTTTATGTTTTACGTAAAACGCTTAAGTTTTGCATTTCTAGTATTTATGCATGCATGTAAACTACACCACCTTTCGATACTTAAACAAATACCTACAATTATACCCAATACACAAAAATTAAACATTTCCCTCCCCTACTTTATACATAAATCGTCCCCTTTATACCCCACTCAACATACCATCTTATTTTATTATTAAGCTTAACCAAGGGATTATAAAATAAGATTTATCTAGTGTGTATAAACCACAAGCCATCAACAAAGTTGTCTTCTTATCTTGCTTGCTTCCTAACACACGCAAGTATGCATGTGTTGGTAAGGTCACTTCTACTTTTGTCTCCCATGATCTTCTTTGAGCACTTACACACGGCACACACTCTAATCACACAAGCATGCAAGACATTTCACATGCTAGATTGTCCCTAATTAAAATAATGTATACATCTTACCAAGTTTGACCATATAAGCTAGAACTTATTATCACTTATAGCACAAAGCAAAAATCACAAAAACTCTTCTCTTTTCCCTTCTTATAACCGGCCAAGCACAAGACCAAACAAGAAAGATCATTTTAGATTTTTAGCAAGTTTTTTAAGGTGTTTCTAAGGGTATAAACTAGTATCAAACAAAAGGGGTTTGATTTAGGTTAGCTTTTGTGTTCATTTCATCATCTCCATCATCTAAGGTTCACACTATATTTCTTATACTTTCATTTTATTTACTTATACATGAACATCATATATATCAAGTTAAATCACCATTTAGTTTTATATTTTATCAAGTTACAAGAAAACCAAGGTAATACATAAACAAGTAAACCCTTACATAAAGATGAAAATGACTTACAAACGTGTTAGAACATTTGAAAATGTTTATTTTGGTAAATTACATGGACTATTGGATTTATTAAACTAGTTGTTAATTTATTTGTTCATAAACTAGCTTATATACTTTTATTAAATTATTGTGTTCAAGACATTTTAATTATATATTTGAGATGAGATGGATGGGACTAGGATTAGTGGATGTGTGTGATATAAAGGATGTTGTTGTGGTTAAATTAGAGGATGTTGCTAGATAAAAGGGTGTAACAATTTCAAGTATTAAAGTTTATAAAAACTTTTAGGGACAACCGACTTTTACTGATTTGACACGAGTTTTGAGACAAGTTACAATCTTAAAAATGTGAAAGTAAGTCTTAATATGATTCCGTGCATATAAAGAACTTAAAAAACGGACGTAAAACGAAGAAAATATGAATTTTTAAAGTTTCACGGCAACTATTATATTTTGATAACTTTTTGGTAAAAATGTAGTCTGATCATATTTTAATTCGTATTTTTGAGGCTTTCGGGTCCGAACCGGCTTAAATATAAAACTAGAAAGTTGCCTGGAATAATGTTTTGGTTAATTAACGTGAGTTTCAAAGGTTAAAAGTGCATTATGAGTGAGATAATCTTCACTAAAACTAGACAACTTTTTATATAAAAATTCCTACACAGTTTATTAAAGTATAAAAGCCGTTAGGATTTTATTTAGGTGTTTACGAGTGTTTCCGGGTCCGTTTGAACTATAAAAACCTTAAAAAATAATATAGTAACACTTATATAATATTTATACGCGTTTTAAACTTTATAAATATTATTTTACAAATTAATCGAACTATATATATAGTGTCGTTATAGAAATAATAAAAATAGTAGATCGAGCGTAATTAACATTAATTAACTATCGGACTAATAGAATATTTTACAAGTATATATATTTAGACATTAACCGAAAAACGTAACGTAAACATTGTTTTCACTTATAAACTAAAACTAAAACTAATAGATGGTGATTTAACATTATAAAATACATTGTTGTATTTATTCTCAAGTACATTATTCTTATCCGACCTATAATTAATTAGGTTGCATTCCGATTATTTGTGACGTCATTCATTGTTGATTCATTCAAAATCAATTCCATTACTTGAAGTGAGTTTATAGCCCCACTTTACTTGTTTAACAACACTTTACAAATCTCGGGGTGAGATACATGCTTTGTTTTACATTTGGACGCATGTACTATTTTAAACATGTTATGAGTTGCCTAAGTAGCGATAACCCATTATGCCCAGTATCATGAGCTGTTAATTACTTGGAGTAAGCGCGTGTGTTGTAAATAGATCTATTTGGGATTAACATCCCCGTTCGGGTAAGTCATACTTACTAGTTTCGGACGACCGAAGTAACAGACGTATACCATGTCGGATTTTAGATGTTACGGGTTAAACATCTACACAGGTACAATATTGCATAAATATGCACGCATACATAGTTGTAGCTTCAGTGTCATGAGCTTAGTGCAATCGTAATTACATTTAGTGATTTTGTATGGGATACATTAACTCACACATTGAACTCTTGTGGTCCTACATTTATACATACATAAACCTATGAACTCACCAATTTTATGTTGACAATTTGCAGCATGTATTTCTCAGGTGAATAAGCTACTTGACGTACTTGATGTGCATTGGAGTCTAAACTTTTCAAGAATACCTTCATAGATTTCTATATACACGCAAACTATCATTCCTCGTTGTACTATTTTAGGTCTTTCATTTTGATGCAAACTATTGGGACAAATGTTATAACTTATTTATTTCAATCAAATCAACGAGGGTACTTTCCAAACGACTCATTTAGTGGTCGTTCTCTTATATCTTGTGCCTTATATTTATGAAGTAACACTCCCAGATATATTTCCGCTGCGACCCATTTTAGGGGTGTTATAGTATTATGTAAGTCTAGGTCGTTCCACGGGATTTGTAGCAATTTACAGATTGTTTATCAAGTAACAAAGCTAATTGATTGTCACGGATCAAATAGCTAAAACGTGTGTAGAACAAAGCAAGAAACAAGGCATGATCCACATAACATAATCCTAGATATAGAGTAAGACTTTATATAAACAAAGCATACAAGTCCTATATGACGGGTAATCATAATAACAAGTATTTCTACCAATGATAACATAGAATCCCTCCGGCCTATATACTACATCTTCACGAGTACATTAGGAATGGTTTATATCATATATGCATACATATGAATTTCTCCCAACCCGGTCGGTCAACATAAGGAAGGGTCTTAAACATAATTCTACTTAGTTTGTTTATAAATTTACCATACAATTCTCATAAGTATGATAATGACATGCCATAGACAAACAGTTCAAAATACATCAAGACAATTAACCTTTTCGGCCTATTTCAATTGCAATGATATACCAAAAGATAAATAATGATCCAAGTATAACAATATCGAATTTATAAAAATATATATTCACAAGTCATAGCAAAATCATCCAAATACTATATCATGTTTCACATATTGTCAAAACAAACGGCGAACACTACATCACAACCAAACCAATAACCAATTGCTCCCATAAACAACCAATATCCGAACCTTCTAATATAACCCGAGGGCCTCTCACTAACCCTTTGGAAATCAACAACACGTCACCAAATGGTGTGTTTAGTAATGTGTTTAATAGAGTAAAGGAATTAGAGATTTGATGTGAATCGTCTAATCCTCATGGTATAATGTATTTAGGTTCAGGAAATATAGTGTTTGGGGTCTGGAAATAGTGGTGGATCAGTGGTGTTTTGTGATGGTGAATGTGGTGGAGTGGTGGTAGCATGGCGAGATAAAGGGGTGTTTGGATCATAGGATCCAAAGATCCTCATCACTCCTTCCTCCTCTCCCACTTGATTTAGAGATTATGTGTGTAAGATATATCGTTCCAAGCAACCAAGGGGGTATTTATAGGCTAAACAATACTTGGAGACCAAGTTGGGGGTGTATGTGGTCGAATTTGGGGCTAAATTTGCGTATTAATTGCATCAGACAGAAAGTGCGGCGCACTTTTTTATTTGTGTGCCATACTTCATGACAAACAAAAGTGCGCCGCACTTTTTTACAAGTACGGCGTACTTTAGCCCTTTTTTAGTTTTTGGACCAAAAATCAAAGTTGTAGAGAATTCTTTCCTGGACGCATGGGTAGTTGAATCGTGTCAATCCAAGTTCGTATGTTCAAGTTATGGCCAAAACAGTGGACAGGTGTCGGGAGATCTTTAACTTGAGTTCTGTCTTCATTTAAGCTTCAATTCTTCGTATATTCTTTCGTTTTCTTCCACGACACGTACCATGAACCTATAATATTAAATATAGTCTATTAAGTATCAAAAGTTCTTATAATTAACCAATAAATATATATATAAGCACAGATAATGCATATAAAAATATGTATTGTAAGACCCTCAAAAATAGGTCGCAGCGAAATTATGTCCGGGAGCGTTACTTCATAATACCATTGCACAAGATAGGAGAGAACGGCCTCTAATTGAGTCGTTTGAAAAGTAATCTTGCTGATTTTCTTGAAATTGATATAACATTTGTCCTATAATTGCATCACAATGAAAAAGCTTGAAAGCAATACAATAAGATTTGATCATTTGAATGTAGTATAAATCCATGAATGTAATCTTGTATAGTCTAGACTCCAATGCACATCAAGTAAGCCAAACATCTAATTCACATGAGAAAAACATGCTTAAAAGTGTCAACATAAAGTTGATAAGTTCATAGGTTTTTATAAGTATAAATGTTGAAATCAAAGATTTGCAAAGCTTGTATGACCATTTAAATCCTTATAATAATCACAAAAATGTCTGTATAGATGTTGGATAAAAGATTTGAAAGAGGATGACATGTAACACGTACAATAGTAACAAAAACGTAAGTTCGACTGCACTAATAGAAATAATGGACATGTGCTCATACCGGATGCCCTACCTGGCACACCCGAGCATTAAATTAATGTGCTCATACCAGATGCCCTATCTGGCACAACCGAGCATTGAAATAATATGCTCATACCGGATGCCCTATCTGGCACACCCGAGCATTGAAATAATGTGCTCATACCGGATGCCTTATCTGGCACACCCGAGCAATAAAATAATGTGCATATACCGGATGCCCTATCTGGCACACCCGAGCATTGAAATAATGTGCTCATACAGGATGCCCTATCTGGCACACCCGGGCATTGAAATAATAGACATATAAATGGGTTTGTAAATGAGTAGGTAAACGAGTATGTAACCAAGTTACAAAATCAAGTATGTAATCACGTATGTAAAAAGATTGTAAATGAATATGTAAACAAGTTGTAATGAGCATGTATTCTCCCTCGAGATTTGTGATGTAATTGTATAACAAGTGAAAGAGGGGCTATAAACTCAACTCGAAGTTGCAGAACAATTGGCAGAAATGCACATATTAAGCACATCACAAACGGAAACCAGAACGGCTCGACCAAGAAGTTGCGGTTTATCTTAACGGCTATGACCCACTAGCTTAGGATAATGTATTTGGGTTTTCCGATGGATGATTACATCAACGCGACACGTTGATAAAGATTTAGATTTCAAGTTGTAATAGTATGGTAGTTGGTTAAATAAAATAAACCTAAAGGTAAAAGCAAAGTATGTAATATATTCCGTATATATTACATATGAAGGACAAGAAAATATATAATACGTGGCGGGTATTATTCATGAATATGTAAATAAAAAAAGTCGAAGAACAAGTTAAAGTATGTAATATATATACCTAATATATATTACATGTGAAAATGAAACAAGTATACAATTTATAGCATGAATTATATAACAAAGATAAACAACCAAAAGAATAATTCAAGGTGCATATATTACGCGGCATGTATTATATATAAGAAAGAGGACAAAAAAAATAAAGTAGTCGAAGTATATAATACTTTCCAAGTATTATATAAGGAATGTGAGAAAAATAATTGAAACAAAATAATTCGACACGTGTTCGGAAATTACCATGTAACTTAGTAAAGAGTTCTTACATAAAAGTAAACGCACGTTTTAAAGTTTCGAATTAAATAAATGACCTTTTTTAAAGTTTTTACAAAAGTTATTATTTTGTCTATTAGTCGGGAATTATAAAATAATATTTTATAATTTAGTATTTCGTTTCCTCGATTGGTTTTAGTTAAAATATTATCTCATTTGTAAAAGTATAGTTTCCTTTTATTTACCGGGTTATTGTATAATTACAATTTAATAAATCTTAAGACTTTATACCGATCTTTTATAGGGTTTTAAAGATAATATAATTTCTAGTGAAAATTACTAAGTATAGAAATTTATAGATTTTTCGACATGACCTATTTGTTTATACAACGTTTCCCATATTTACAAAATTCAATATTTTTCCTCTTAATCAATCAATCAACGTTGCAAACATCCGCGTGTTTTAATATATATATATATATATATATATATATATATATGGATATTAACTATGGGTGGTTTTGTGTGTTGACGAGGTGGCTGCGAAGGTGGGGCAGCCGTGGCGGCTGATGAAGATGGTGGTGGTGACGGGGTGATATGGTGGTGTCAGTGTGGAGATGGCAGTGGTGGTGGCCGACGGAGATGCGGTGGGGATGGTTGTGGCGGTGAGGGTGTCGGCTGTTGGGATGGCCGGAGATGGCCGGAGTGGCACTGGAAAATTGTTAAGGAGGGAGGAGGTGACGTGTGTGTGCTAGGGTTTGATAAAAATGAATGAAAACCCTAATGGGTTATGTATATATACTAGAAACTTTAAAAGAAATTTTGACAAGTCTAAAATAGGAATAAGGTTGATGTGTTAAATATTACCACGAAGTACCCAAAAGTGTAATTTTGTTAAATTAATGTTCGGGACTCGTTAGGATAGTTAACGATTTATATAAAACACTAAAGTTGCGTCGTTGCTTTTAAAATAGTTTATTCCCACGAAAATGAGTAATTTGTTCGCCTATATTTTCATAAATGTTTTTTAAAAGTTTATATAAAATGTATGCTTATTTGTTGGTGGCATTCATTGGGTATCACGGGTAAGCTTTGTCCGTAAAATAAAACTTTAACTTGAGTATTCGTGTTTTTAAATAAATGCTTTTGAATAAAATGTAAAATAATTTATTAAATATTTTTATTTAATAAAAAGTGATAATTAAATATAATTTAATTATTTTCGTGTGTTGGTCCGCTTTATGTTCTATTTTTCAAAATTTGCGAGTGTATTTCCTTCGTTTTTTCCAAGTCAAAATAAGTTTAAAAAGAAATGTTGTACGTGAGAATATGTAATAATAAACATGATTTGAATATTATTTAAAATATGTTTCGAAAAATTACCCGGTTACGCGGTAATCGTATTTTACATGACAAAAAAGGTCAAAAGTTTCAAAAGTCAAGTCAGAACCCTGAAAAGTCAAAGGGTAAAAAAGTCCTTTTAAAGTTCCAAACTATCTGTTGTTACTGTATCCTACCACCTTAACGGAAATCCCCATCTCGGGATTTGGATTTGATTTAACGCGATGGTGTGACCAAGAAAAGATTTAAAATTTAATAAACCAGTTCTAAACATGACGTTGATAACTTTATTCAGCAAAATTTGATGTTTCGACACTTCTCAATATACATAAATTTTGGCTAGGTTTGACGAGGATATTTAATCCATCAGAGTAGGTATTTTAAGAAAAATAACATTAAATTAATGATTGTTATAAACTCTTATAAAGAAAGTCTCTTAATAGTTAAAAACAACAAAGGAGAAAGTGTAGTTTCGTGGGTATGGCTATATAAAGGTTTAAAATGTTTAATCGGTAGAGTCCTATTTCTTTCTGATTACTATAATGTTCGCTGATTAAGTATCAAACGAGGCTAATGGATGCAAGTATATCAACTACTTAGCCGTACTATGGGATGTATTATGAACCCTAGAATTGGGTGAACTATTGGTCTTGCAATGAATAAATCAAACCGAATACTATATCTGTCAGAGGTTACTTTGTTTAAGGGAGGTTTGCATTACTTAATGTATAAAGTTGTACGAGTTGGGACTGCTCAAAGACCCGACAACAGCAAACATAACAACAATAACTATAAAAAATGGTGATGGGATATGGAGAGTGAGGATATTTCGAGAAACAATATCCCCAAGCATGAAAGGGTCAACAATTGAGGAGGGAGACTCGCAGGATAGCTATGTGATAGGTGGCAGGAATAATTATACTGAGTCTGTTCGCCCACAGCTGCCACAAGACAGTATCTTGATTGCAAGGATTCATAATGGCAAAAGTAATAACTTAAGAATGAGATCTGGTGTTCGAGTGAGGCCTTAAATTTTAGGGAGTTTAAGGGAAAACCCACTATTGTGCTTTTAGATCCCCCCCCCCTTTTTTAACGGATTCCGGTGATTAACGGTTCGAGTTTCATACTCATTGTCATAATCGTATTACACCTAAGGCCCAAACAATTTTATAATTCTTATTTACAATAAAGAAAGCGTCCTAAATTATGTAAATAAGATATAGAAAAAACGTTAAGGAAGGTGATTTAAAATTTATATTATTTAGAATCAATAGGCAGTCCTAGTCCTTTTCAAATAAATAAATTATAAATACCTACTTAATAATATCCCAATGCAATATGCGTACTCATATAACGATTTCAAGGTGGTGGGTGACATGACATGAAGTTGTTTCCTAGATGAGAATGGGAAAGAGTGTTTTAAAACCTCGTCTTCGGAGACGGGGGAGTAAAACAATCAGGGAAGGTTTAACTTTAGTTTTTAAAAATAGATGATGAGTGTGCATGGTTATAGTAAATAAGATGAAGGTCTTTATGAACGAGTTATCATAGCAATCATCATATCAATCTTCCTATTACAAGTCCCGTCCATACAAGACTTGTAATACTTAGATTCATACATAATTCTATGTAAATAAGGCTGTGACGGGTTTCGTTAACATAGAAATTACATATCAATCTTCCTATTACAAGTCCCGCCCATCACATAACTTTGTAATACTTAGATTCATACAAATTTTTATATAAACAAAACTGTGGACGAACCAGTATTCGTTGTAATACGATATTGTATAAGGTTATGAAGAAAGAAAATAATTTTAGAGACCATTGTATAACTTATAATGTTTGAGAACGAAGTAAGACCATTATGCAACTCTTATATAAATAAATTTAGGGTATACATAAAGGAATATAAGCATATATGTATATATGTATGCCATGTAAGCACTTAATGTAACAAGTAACGTAAGCATAGTAACAAGTAGTTGTATTGCACTTTGAAAATGTATTTATGTGAATTCAATTATTGTGAAAAACATGATATAGTCTAGGTACAATATGCAACTTAGTTTCTCTATAACTTTGGGCTCCTGATCCAATCTGTAACTCCCCCAAAAATGGTCTGCGGGTCGGATATGTGGTCCGGGAGCGTTTACTTCATAATAACCATTGCACAATATGAAAGAAACTTACCCTAAAATGAGTCGTATGAAAAGTAATCTCGTTGATTTTTTTGAAATTGATATAACATTTTTCCCATAATTGCATCATAATGAAAAAGCTTGAAAGCAAAATAACGAGATTTGATCATTTGAATGTAGTATAAATCCATTAATGTAATCTTGTATAGTTTAGACTCCAATGCACATCAAGATAAGCCAAACATCTAATACACCTGAGAAAAACAAAGCTAAAAAGTGTCAACATAAAGTTGGTGAGTTTATAGGTTTTAAAAGTATAAAATGTTGAAATCAAATTTATGCAAAGCGTGTATAACCATGTTAAATCCTTATGAATATATCACCAAAAAATGTATTTACAAGATGTTAGATCAAAGATTAGAATGGAATGGCAATGGGTAACACGTAACAATAGTCCACACAAATTTAATGTATTTCGACTGCACTAAATAGAAATAATGGACAGTGCTCATACCGGATGCCCAATCATGCACACCCGATCAATTGAATTAATGTGCTCATATCGATATGCCACTAAATCTTGTACAAACCCGACTAACGCATTGGAAATAATATGCACATATCTTATACTCCATCAGGCACACACCCGAGCATGTAAAATAAAGTGCAACATACCGGATGCGCCCTAACTGGCACAGCTCCAGCATTAAAATAATATGCTCATACCGGATGCCCTATCTGGCACACCCAAGCATTGAAATAATGTGCTCATACCGGATGCCCTATCTGGCACACCCGAGCATTGAAATAATGTGCTCATACCGGATGCCCTATCTGGCACACCCGAGCATTGAAATAATGTGCTCATACCGGATGCCATATCTGGCACACCCAAGCATTTAAATAATGGACATATAAACGTGATTTTACAAATGCGTAGTTAAAGAGTAAGTAACCAAGTACGAAATCAGATGCAATCACGTATTTAAAAAGAATGTAAATTAATATGATAAACAAGTGTAATGATACATGGTAATTCTCCCCGAGATTTGAAAAGTAAATGATAAAACAAGTTAAAGAGGGGCATAAACTCACCTTAAAATAAATCAGTGAGTGGATGAAATATTCATGAAAAGAAGTATAATAATCAATGAACGAACACAGCAAATTCCTAAACCACGACGGTTGAGGTCCTTTTTGGTTACTTCTCGATGCCATATCAAGTGCTACAAATGCCTCGAACACCTAGAAAATTAATGAACTAACATTAATCACATCTACGATAGTAGTAATTATAAAGCGTCTTTTCTACACTATCCAAAAGATCCTATTATGCCCAATCTATCATCTCAATCAACTAAAAAACCTTAAATTGTCAAAGAGTAAACAGTAACTTTTTTTTAACATAACAGTACACCTTATTTAATTACAATTGAAATAACCACTCAAAAATATACTACTAGTGTATAATGTGTATTAATGAGTATGTAATTAACCCTCAAATGTATGAGAGGGCTTAAAGACACATACAATTACTAAAGCTTGAAGTGTTCAATAAATCAAAGAACACATCTTATATAATTCGCATACACAAACGTCGTACCCATTATCAACAGGTTTTTATTCTAATCACTTCTTTATATTTATTTGTTTACATATGCTAAAGAAAACCCAAGCCTAGAATTTTGACATAGAGATAAAAAAACCCATGAAAGGACATATAAGTGCCATAATCCTAAACCACTAAGGGGCAACTTAGAGAGATTAGATCGAATAAGAAACAATAATAAGTAAACCAAGCACACCCTTACGGGCTGCTGTACCAAACGCACCCTTACGGGCAGTTAAACAGCGAACCAAACACCCCTGCCGGGGCTGCTGTTAAACGCAGATCCAAACGCCCCTGTTGGGTAGTTAACCGCAGAAACAAACACCCCTTTTGGGGCAGCAAAACGCAGAAACAAACACCTCTTTGGGGCTGCTGAAAAACGCAGAAACAAACACCCATTTGGGCTGTTAAAACGCAGCAAACAAACACCCTTTTTGGTGTGTTTCTCAATCGGATAACAAAGAAAAAAAACAAGACAAGATCAAACGAATAACAAAATAAGTAAAACTAAACTTAATGAAACAAAACTATCATTAATTAGTTATAAATATTTTACAAGAGATGTAATCATCCAAACTTGGAAAAATATGATGAGTGAAGTGGTGGTGATGGAGATGATACGGCGGTTGTGAGGATGGTGGTGGTGGTGAGATGGCTCAGAGTGGTGGCTGAGCCGCGGTGGCTATGGTGGTGAGGCGTCAGCGTAGAGATGAAGGTGGTGATGGTGTCGACGGTTGTGACGGTTGGTGGCAATGATGACGATGATGATGTGCGGCAGTGGAGGTGGTGATGAAGGCGTTGGTGGTTGGTGGCGATGATGTTGATGGTAGTGTGGTGATGAAGGTGGTGTGCCAGCTGTGGTGGCAGCAAAAGTGGCTGGAATCTGGCCGAAGGTTGCCGAAGGCGGAGCTAGAAAATGGGAGGAGGGAGGAGGTAAAGTGTGTGTGCTAGGGTTTGATAAAAATGAATGAAAACCCTAATGGGTTATGTATATATACTAGAAACTTTAAAAGAAATGTGACATGTATAAAATAGTCTAAGGTTGATGTTGTAAATATTACCACAGGGACCAAAAGTGTAATTTTTGTTAAATAATGGTTCGGGACTCGTTTAGGATAGTTAACGATTTATTTAAAACACGAAAGTTGCGCCGTTGCGTTTACAATAGTTTTTCTCACGAAAATGAGTATTTGCTCGACTATTATTTCATAAATGTTTTCTAAAGTTTATTTAAAATGTTTGTTATTTATTGGGGCATTCATTGGGTATCACGGGTAAGCTTTGTCCGTAAAATAAAACTTTAACTTGAGTATTCGCGTTTTTAAATAAACGCTTTTGAATAAAATGTTAAATAATTTATTAAATATTTTTATTTAATAAAAAGTGATAATTAAATATAATTTAATTATTTTCGTGTCGGTACACGTATTGTGCTATTTTTCACAATTTGCGAGGTATCTTCTCGTTTTCAAGTCAAATAAGTTTAAAAATAAATTTGTACGTGAGAAATATGTAATAATAAATATGATTTATTATTTAAATATGTTTAAAAAAATTACTGGTTATGCGGTAATCGTTTTTACATGACAAAAAAAGGTCAAAAGGTCAAAAGTCAAGTCAGGCCCGAAAAGTCAAGGGGTAAATTAGTCATTTAAAGTTCCGAAAATTGCCGGTTGGTACAGTACCTACCCCTTAAAGGAATCTCGTCCCGGGATTCGATTTGTGTTAACCGATGGAGTAACCAAGAAAAGATTTAAGATTTAATAAACCAATTCTAAACATGACGTTGATAACTTTATTCAGCAAAATTTGATGTTCTAAGACTTCTCAATATACATAAATTTTGTCTAGGTTTGACCAGGATATTTAATATGTGACAACCCGAGATTTTCCGTTCAACAAGTTAGCCGTTTCCGTGTAGTAATTTGAATTTTTAAATGTTTCGTTTAGCTTTGCCGTTTAACCGGGAAGTTGTTTCGTTGTTATCTGAGAATAGTCTCCGGGAGCGAACCGGGACACCAAACGTTGTAGTATTTTGGCAATATCCGCGTTTTTATGTTTTTAAGCAATGTTTAAAATTTCATAATTTTTGGTGATACCGTTACTCGTTTCGTTACTTGCGTTATCCGTGTTTTACCTAAACTATAAGCTTAAGCATGCAAGACTTGGAAATTAAATCATTTTGGGAGCACTAGCAACAAAGATTATAAAAATAAAATGGTCCCCCCATCTCTCTTGGCATTTTCGGTGCAACCAACACCATATCAACTTGGTGGACAAGTTTTGAAATTCAAATGGCATAAGACAAACTCAAATCACATGTTCTTTCCTAGCTAAACTCTCATTGGTGGATCATTTTGGTCCCCCCCTCCACTTCTTTGTCTTATTTCGGTACACACACACACACCTTGAGTGTGTGAAGTAAACTTGGTGTTATAAAACTCATTTTCTAGTCATTTGTTCATTCTCATACACACACACTTTACATTTGAGCTTCTCTTTCTCTCTTGTTCATCCTAAACCCCACGAAAAACCCAAGATATATACAAATCCATATATTTTTCATCTTTAATCAAAAACACTTGAAGATTTATTGAAGGTTTGATCATTTGTATCATCC